>MU228375.1:120893-140656 GCA_018584345.1 Thuja plicata | reverse complement strand
CCATCCCCACCCCAGTTTTACTTTCTATTTGGAAGGTTTCTGGGTCACCAAATCTTTGTGTTTATGTGTTATGAATGATTATACTTTCATGCTTGTAGTAGATTAGATAAATGAATGGTTAAGTGCAGAAATGATTTAAAGTTTTAAGAGTTACTGATTCACCCCTCCCCTCTCAGTAGCTTAGCTAGTCTTGATTATTTCCAACACTAAATTCATAATCTCATTTAACCATAGTTTAATCTAACCAATTCCACTTAAATAACAAAAGAAAGATCAAGCTTCAATGAACATTAACCAATTCTAAATCTGAGTCACACTTAGTTATCATAGTAGTCGGGGAGATTTTTGGAATTAAGCTACTGATCCTTTATATCAAGTTTCAATTCAAAATCTATAGACCCTTGGTCTTCAATATACGGTTACCAAAGAGAAATTATCTTTTCAAGTTCCAATTATGAACATAATATAAAATAATGTCCCTTTGAACAACTAGAACAATTATGGAACCAAAAATAAAATTAAAATGACAAGTTCTTCCTCCACCTACCATCGTTGTTGTTGTTTTCTTATGAGCTTCTTGTGCCTTTTTGTATGCCTGCATAGTATTTTATACTTCTATTATTTCATTAATCTATGATACTTTAACATTTGTATTATGTATTGTCTAGTAAACAATTTGTTCCTTGATTTCTTTAGCTCTTGTAAGAAATGTTTGGTAGTTATTTTTACACCAAACTAGGGTAGTGTTTATCTTAGCTAATTCATCAAATTCATCTTTACCAAATATTTGAGGAGTTGTTATGTTGAAAATTTTCTATTCATATTAGTTTTTAAGGGTGTCTTCAGTAATCATCCTAGGGCCATCCTTATGCTGAAAATCAAAACCAAAATCTTTAAAATAGGTTATACATTATGGTATATCATTTCTTATACCTCCTCCTTTTAAAAATTTTTGACACTAGTGACTGTATCTCAATTTTATATCCCATGCTAAACAACCACTTCTGCACGGTTTGATCTTTTGATATAAGGAGACCTAGGCCAATAACATGATATTTCTTGTAAAATCAAAACATCATATGACCTGCTAAGCTGGTCAATAAAAGGAAACCCTCTTACCTTCAAACTTCCAATCCATTCTCGAGTAGCCTTCCCAAATATGTTATTCACCTATAATTGACTAATCAATTTATTTCTCTAGTCAGTGGTGGGATCCAAAATAGCATCAAAAGAACTAGCTAATTGAGAAGAAAGAGGCATTAGAAGAGATTTAAGACTCTCAAATAACAACTGGACTATCACCTTAAGCTAATCCTTGTCTAGCTTAGTCTCCTGTATCCATTTGTGAATTATATTATTGGAAAACTACCATAGACCTATATCCTTTTCAAAAGTAGGATCACCAGTGTCGATCCTTGTCATTGCATAATCATCTGGAGTGGAAAAGTTAAGCTCTTTATTTATCACTGGTTGTTTCAACTCAAAGGCAACATGTATTATCTGCTCATATTCAACTAGCCTAAGAGTAGTTTTCAATTTCTTGGTCTTTGGAGGGGGAGGAGTATGTTTCAAGAGCTATGCAATTGCATATTTTAGAGAGAATATATCCTCTTTTATTTTTCTTTTATTTTCTATAGAAGAAGATACCAAGTCATTAGGCGAGAAGGTAAGTGCTCTCTTCACAACAGGAGTTGTGGTTTTTATTGAGAATGAAAAATTACTATGTTCTCCAACCTATTGTTGAGTATCTAATGCCATTATTTTATCCTTCTCTACTCCTAGTTATGCAAATGTTGTTGTATCTAGACCACCTTGGCCTCTAGGCCCTATTTTTCTACTTGAGTATTCCATAGCTGAGTATTGTCTGGTTGTTCTAGAACCTCATTGTTAATGGTGAGATTTATATTAGGGAGGGGTCCTACCACATAGGTTAGAAGAATCTCTAAAGGATTCTTCAAAGGTTCTCCATCACCTCCTCCCTTTGATGTTCCACATAAATCAATAACATTAGTGTTGGAAGGAGTTACCTGAACAGATGGCATGATCAAGCTCGATGTTATAGATGAAGTACCTGATATCATAGCTTATTTTGAGTTCCTCCTCGTACCTTAGCCAACCATTTCTATGTTCTTATAAGGATTTTAGTTGTTCTTACATTGAGGAAACCCATTTTTTATGCATCCCAGTTAATGGGCTCCAAAGGAGTGCCCTATACCTTAGTATAATATTTCAGTTCTTCAACATCTAACCCATCATCTGCAATGCCTTGAACATCAACTGGAAAATTGAAATTGTTTATTTGGTTCACACTCAATAGTGACCATGACCTTCTCCTTACCTCAAGGTCGTCCATACAATTAGCGTAGAAACATTTAATATGAGGAACTGTTAACCTTACTATGATGAGATTACTGAGAGGGGGGGATGAATCAGGAATCTACCAATTTCAACATTTAAATACTTTTCACTTATCTACCCAAGAAACAACTCAACAATCAAATGTAAATGTGAAACTACAAAACATCCAACACAAAGACAAAAGATTTTTGGTATTGTGGAAACCCAAATTAAGGAAAAACCATGGTGGGGATGTCACCCAAAAATTTGTACTCTTTTGAAGTACACCCTGTGAAAGGCTTTGCCCTATTAAAGGCATTTACATATACATGAAAAAATGTAACCTTATGAGAGAATTTACCTAAATCTCATAAAAAGCTTGTACCTTGTGAGAGGACTTACAAAACTTATTAGAGTGCCACCGTATAGTATTTCAATACAATAAATATCTGTCAGGATCTACCTAACTTCAGGATTTCCAACACTTTGTTGTTGCTATTAGGAAACAACAAGTAATGATCTGTGAAATAAGAACCTCCTTTTCTTGATCAGATCCTCTGTAGCTCAAAAAAAATTCTTCACATTCTCCTCTGACTTGACCACACCTTTTGTCTCTTCTTCCTTCTTCACTGATACACGATCAACCAACTCATTCACCTTCTTGTTTTTAGTTTATATTGCTTTCCTTCTCTCTTAGGTTTCCACCACCATGGAAAACCCTAAAATATAATATATTTTCCATCTAAAAATACACTTGGATTCATATCACATATCTCTATGTCCAATTTGAAATTTACTGAGTGTGCCTTTCCATTTTTTTATTTAATCAAGAAATTAATTTATTTCATCAAGTATTTTCCCTCTTGACCAATCACCTTGCTCAAATCATCTTTACACGCTCATCTCAATGATATAACCATTAAACAATTGTTTCCATCTATCCATATACATTATCCAATGAATTTTGACCAATAACATTTGACTATAACAATAATTGAAATCACCGATACCAATCAAAATATTAGCAATTTAGAAACTTAATACTTTTCAAATGTCACTATTTATCTTTTTTATTAAGTCTAACCCTTTTTAATTTCAGTTTTATAATATTATTTATCTTTCCTTGAGCCTCGAGGGTATCATAAGGGAAGGAAAAGAAATGTTGTAGAAAATAAAAAAGGTGTTTAAGGAGGGGGCTTAACAGTGCTGCCTGGACAACTTGGTTATGCCACAGTTAGGCCTTTGGTATACCTAGGACATACCTAGGATGAACCTGAACCTGAAAACATTTGTTAATGGTATGGGGGCCTGCTGGGGGCATACTCACCAACTTAGGGTTGGAGCTTTTTCTTTGGCTCGATTATATTCTTAGACTATGTTTGACAAATATGATTTAAAATAGAATCCTGGATTAATAATATAAATTTGAAAAATCTCAAATGAGTTACCTTCAATAAATGTTGTTTATGATTTGTATGTAATTCTATATTGAGATTGCTTTTATTTTTTAGGTACAAGAGGTTTATGATGAAGAAGGAGTTATGCCAACTCTTATAATGGTCAGTTCAGAATGTTTTTTACTATACAACAATGGCTTCTTAATAATGGGCTTTCAGATATGTTTTGTGTGACTATCATAGCATAAAAGGGTTGTGGGATGAAGTCTTTTTTCTTTTTAATTCCTGAACAAGTGAGCAATCCATCCATTCAATTTGTGCTTTATAAGACTTTATTAAAGCGCCTTAGAGCCAAACGTGCCCTGAACAAACTAGACTTCCAGAGCATAAGTGTTGTAGAGGTAATAATTTTATATTTACTAATTTTTTGCATGTATTCTTCAAGAAATAGTATTTAACAAATAGTTTAATATATGATGATACAAAGCCTAGACATTCATAAATTCTTGTTGCATTCAAGTAGATTTTCTTACTTGGAGAACTTGCAAAACTTGGTGCGACTGTCATAACATATCCTCTATTGGTTGTGAAGGTAAGTTTTTTTTATCTTTATTGTCTTGAACAACATTGAAAATATGTGGCATTTGATACATGCTCTCAATTCTCTATTGTATCTCTTTTTCAGTCCAGGCTTTAGGCAAAATAGCAAACCGGTAGTGATAATGCACATCAATATACAAGTTTGCATTTATCACCTCCTTTTGTTCCTTTTACAACTTTTGAACATATTTACATTTTAATTGAGAGGGTTATATGAACGGGGAAAGTGATAAAGTTGGTCACATCATATATTGTGAGTGTGTAGATTATCATGCCAGGTACTTTGGATGCCATTGCAAAGGTGATTCAACATGAAGGGTTGTCTGGGTTTTATAAGGGCATGAGCACAAAGATAGTGCAGAGTGTACTCGTAGCTGCAATATTTTTTATGATTAAAGAGGAGCTAGTAGAGGCTATTCATAAATTGGTATCAAGGAACCAAAAATTGATTAAATAGGGAAGAATTAAACCCTTTTTGGTTATCTATTAGAGTCAGATTTGCAAAATGAATAAAATCTTGTTAACATTTAATGTGGATAATATGTCTGCTTTCCACTATTTAAATCATAATTTGTTGAATATCGTGTTAAGAAGTAGTCTATTGGATGAAGGGTTCTGGTTTATTTAACCATTTAGTAATGTACATGCCATTATTTGCTCTTGCAGCAGAACGAATACAACATTTTTTTACTTTTTGTATATCATACAATAATTATATAATACATGTATGTTTATCCTCTTGCTAGCTAAATTAAACTACTAATTAAATTGAAGTCATTTTCTATCATTTAAAGCTGATATAAATATTTATGTTTGTCCTTCCATACTAATTACCACTTTCAACTAGTATGAGATCTGGGATCCCTCATCAATTGTTTCTCTAATCATGGGTTAGATAGCTCACTAGCAATTGTTAAAAACATCTATGCAGTTGATTTTGGAATTTTTGAACAATATTTACACCAACGGAAATATTCTCTTATAATCGCTTCGATGCCTATATTTTGCTTTTCATTTTCGACGCAGCTTGGCTACATATTGCCTATCTATGTTAATAGAACTACCTCGAGTGAATGCTGATTGCCTCATATTCTAGAGAACATCCTTATGCGCTTTTATGATTATCATCTAACAGAGTTCATAATTCTTGAGGTCTATTTTTCAATAATAACAAAGAAGCCCATAATTTTGTTATGCTTGATTTTACCAATCTTAAATTCAGTTGCAATCGGTGTATTGATGTTGAAAGCCTAAAGAAAAGTGAAATCTATGCCAAACCAATAAGATGCATACAATTAAGTATAAATTAGCCTAAATCAACTAAAAAGTTGAGGGTGTAGTTTCTTGAAAATAAATAGAAAAATAAAAGCATTTTATCTCTATAAGCAAAGAGTGTACGTGTGATTTTGGGTAGTGGCTAAATACCCAACTAAAACGTATCATTTATAGAGAAAATGATGAAAAAAAACTTAAGTGTCCCCTTCGTAATAGGATATGTTTTAGTTTCCTATTTAGACATTTCTGTGATTTTAGATGCCACACGAATACCAACATTTCAAAGGGATATGGAACCAAATTTTGACGAAATATGGAAAATGGACTCCATCCATCACCAAAGATTTTGGAGGCCCCGTGACACACGACATTTCACTAATAGCGACTGAGAAAACATTCTAGAAGATAATGAAATCTACGCTACTGCCAAGCTTCATGGAAATGCATTTTTTAGGGATAATTTAGTAGGGGCCTCCCACTATGGCAATGAAATCTTAACATCTTAATATAAGTGAAGGATCATTTACAGTCTGAGGTAGTCTGAGTTGGTTTAAGTGGAGAATTTGTGCTCTTGAAAGAGGTCATAATTTCCAATTTTACAAGGGGTGGGATATATACATCTAGTTTGTAGTACAGTTAGGTGCTTCCTGTAAGGAGTACAATGAGTCTAGTTTGTAGTATAATTAGGTGCTTCTTGTAAGGAGTACTAAGGAGTATGGGATAGTTCTATATTGCTGGTATTGTGGACTATCAAAGGAGTTTTATTTACCTTTGCTTGGGATTATAATATTCTATATATCTTTATGATATTATAATGTCCTCTTCATGCATGTAAGAAGACTTTTGGCCATTTCAATGTTTTTCTTGACATAATTGACATTAGTAAAGGGAAAATTATAATACTTTTGTTAAATTTTTTAATAAATATTTTTATATTGAGAATTTATTTTAATTATTAAAAAAATAATTTGAGTTGTTAAAAAATGAGTTTTGAGGGGAAATAATTTGGTTAATTTTATTCCTAAAATATTTTAAAAATATTCAAGTGAATATGGAGCTTAAAATTGAATATTTTATTCATTAGAAAAGTTATAAAAGGAGTTGTGAAGAGAAAAAGGTTATCATTTTTCATATTTGCTTTTTGTTTTGAAAAGAATTTTTCTTATTTTTTGAGGACAAAAATATTTTATAATTATTAGTTTTCGAAAATAAAATCCTCTCAATTGGATTGGGTGATATCATTTTGTAGTTACAATTGTGTTTGGAAGTGAAGAGTTTTTAGTTTGTGTTGGGATGGGTAAAATTTGTTAAAATGGTCTTTAAGTTTGCGTATTCAAAAAACCCTAAGCCCTATGCTTGGTCATTAGCCCACTTCAGTTTTGTTTTGTTACTAACCTTTTTTTATTTTTTATCGTGGGTTAAACAATTCATGTCTTTTAAGTTGGTATTGTTAAGTTTGGCCCCAATGTGTTAGGTCTTCATAATTTTATCCAATCTAGATTATCAATCAAAGTGTCATTTATGTCTTAATTAGATGACCCCCAGACCATTGAAAGCTTGCTAAACTATCTATAGTGTGTATGTTACCATGTGCTTAAATGTTCACTTAAGTGATATGTTCATTGGTGGAGCTTTGTTGTATCGTTGGATGTCTTTTCAGGTCCCAACGATCCAACAATGAAGAATGATGTCATGCACATGCAGGAACAAAGCTCATTAGTGAGACTTATCTACATCGTTGGGTGCATTTTTAGGTAGATGTCATGGAAGAGACATCAACTGATGCTTCTAAAAATCAATCTTCTGATATGAGCATTCTCTTCTCCCCAAATTGATTGATTCCACTATGACTTTGACTTAGCAATGAGTCCATAAAGATGAGGTAAGAGATTAAGCCATCTATAATTTGTGATAATCTCTTTTGCCTGTGACTTATAATTACCCCTAGTCAAAGTTATTAGAGATTGATGTATGACATAAGCCATGATTAAATCAATGATACACTTCTCACATTACAAAGTGACATCAACAAATGATTATCCCCCCCACAATGCACTTTGTAAGACAAGACAAAGTTGAATTTTGATTTCAATGATTACAACTGTCTTGATGAGGCCAAATCATACTAAAAACAATATTGCTAAAGATCCAATTGAAATATTAGCATTATAATGATTATAAATGGCTAAAAAAGATCAAGTTCTGAAAGTGATTCCTGACCACAATGACAATAAATTGATAGTAAATTATAGAAGTAGATAAAAAATTACGCACTTTAAAAAAATGACACTTGAAAATCTGTCTATTTGAGCCTAAACAAAGCCTTGGAAGTTGCAAAAATCAGGGTTGGATAGGCACACTCATGAAAACCTACAATTTCTAGCAAATATGTGCATCAAAATCATAAAATAACACCACCACTAGAAAGTTCACGCTTTTCTACCCCAAATAAAAAATTGCTTTAAAAAAGGAGCCAAAATGAACACGTTATGAGCCTTCAAAGTTAGACTGCAAAATTAAAAACTCAAATGGAAAAGGGGTAGAAAATTCAACCAAGCACTGACATCAGAAAACTGCTTGATTAAATTTGATGGCCAAACGACCATCACAAAAAGGTAACTTCCCCCATTTTGATAGTCAAACAACTGTCAAATTTAGGTTGAATGTGGCAATGACAAGGATCTGTGGCTATGACACTTAGTGTTCTACTATACTTCTATTGATGATCTAACTATATTTGATCTGTCCAAGTGGCATTTTGGGTCCACATGACATAATCTAGAAATGTTGCGTGTTGTAGTTTGGATGGGCCACGTGAGTTTGAGTTGGCAGGCTTATGTGGCAGAGTTTACAGCACTGGGTGTTGTGATAGCCATTGGGGAATTAGAAAATGTGCTACGTGGTATAATTTGAGCGTGGGTTGTCAGGACTTCTTTAGTCCCACATTGATCCCACTTGGAAGTTTTCCTTTGTTTCTACTGCAAAATGCACAAAATACAAGGCAAGGAATTTTAGAAGGTTGCCTAACTTTGTTAATTGGTAATGCTAGTTGTTGTGGTGAATTTTTCGCCGATAATATCTCTGGTATGACTCTATTTAGCAGTTTTTATGTCAATCCATGTACTAAGCGAGCCTGCAATTTTTGTGACAAAATATAGGGGCACGTGGTTGGACCCAGATTTTTTGTTTTTGCTAAAGTTTTTTTCCAAACTATGGAAAAAGAAATAAAAATCATAGAATAAAAAAATATAAATCATATCATCGCTACATAGATAGGTCGTACGATCTATTTGTGCAAATTTTTTTTGCCTCGAATTTGACCAAAAACAGAAAAATTTATAGCCAAAATCCATTGAAAGAACTTCCTAGATGTAATGGTGAGGTCAAATTTTGCATAGGATGCTCCTGAAGATCGTTGGTCCTCAAATATGAAAAAAAACCTTCTTTGCATGCACCAAGAACTCTCTAAATAGGTTACTCAAGGATGCTCCAATGACTTTGTTAACATGTAGGAATTTTCCAATAACAACTTCCAAGATTTATAGGCTAATGAATAACATGATAGAGAGAATAATAAGATAAGAATAAGCCTTATCCTGACCAAGAATACAATACAATATGATCAACTAGATGGAAATGCCATAACTAATGGATTGATTCAACAAGAATTCAATTGATGAAAACAATTTAGATATGTCTGCTTATATAAGCAAAGCAATAAGAGACCATGATAAGGAGAAGATAACTTATCACCTACAGAAGGTGGAATTGTATGTCGATGAAAGGTGGATCATCCTCCATTGTGCAATGAAGTATGTGCAACATGTGGAGGATGATAAGTGATAAGTGCACTAAAGGCGAAGACAACACATAAAGTAGAATGTGATAACAACTATCACCACCTAAAATGGAATTTCTCCCCATATGCAAATAAAGGTGAAAACTCCCAAGTGTCTCAAATGCAAACTACTATGTATGCATTATCGTAAGTAAGCTTAAGTAAAGTGTAATTAGGTGAATAATCAATTACACCAACAAAAATGTAGAGAATAATTTTGTGCCTACATTTAGAATTCAATTGTTTTATGAAAACCCAATAAAAAATAACAAGTTCTTCCAAAGTCCCTTCTTAGTCAAAACCTAAAAAGAAAAGAAAAAAGTCTAGGCATGCTAATAAAGATTTAATTGATCATCCATCCGATTCTACCGCAAGACCAAAATGGATCCCTACAGTGAACCCTAATGCAGAGAGGTTAGAGGATTGTCAGAAAGGCTTGGGACATGCTTGGACTCCATACCAAGGGTATGAATTGTTCAGATACCATTGCAAAAAATGTATAAGAATAGACCTGTATGTAACCCTTGGAGGTCAAATTTGGCCAAATTGGTGTTTCCCAATGTGTTCGTGAATGTAGAATTGATAAGAGATATAGCTAAGAGCTTTAATCCAAATAGAAAAGCAATTTTCTTTATAGATGGGTGTTTGTATTTGTCCCAATAACAAGAGACTATATTTGTAAAGTATTCAATGTGGATGTGAGTGTGGATTTAAAGCTTAATTTGGGAGAAATCCATGCTAAATACAAGAGATTAGAAAATGACTACAAGAGGTGGAGGTTTCCATTTCATAGGCCCAAAGATGATGGAAAATTGAGGGTGTTCTCTGATGAAGAAGAACCACATTTTTTAGTAAGATTGTTTGAAGAGTATTTTTAATATACCTACTATTTCAGGTGCCAATTTATGTGTTTGGATGCTCACACAAATATGCAAATAATTCCAATGGTGTTAACTGTTGATATTTAGAGTCATGATGCAAGGCCATTTGACTATGCAAAGTACTTAGACATAGAGATAAATAAGAGTTTGACTTTAATGAAAAGAGATTATGAGACAATTATTTTCAATTAGCACTCACTGTTAATACATCTCATTTTATATGAGGGATGGGAGAAGAACATATGGAAAGAGACTTTAGGAATAAAAGATGAGCATAATGTGCATGCACACGATATTCAAATATGGACCGGTATACAAGATAGTAGACGTGACAGATCACACTACTTGGATTTTGAATAATTCTTTGTTAAACAAGTGTATATGGAGCTAGGTCATCCATGGGATTATAGTTTGTGACCTACAATTAAGAGGTTTCTGAGGCCCTACGACAAAGAGACAAGAGTGAATATTCACCACAATTGGGGAGATTGGTATGCATTTGAAGATTCTACCAAAATTAGAGTTTATGGTTATCGTGGAGCCCCTTATTTATTACCTAGACCTTTAATAGACAAAGTTACTTATTTGGAAAGTGTCAAATAGATGCTAGAGTCTAATTTTAAGCATTTTAAGTCTCGTAATAAATAATCTTTCTTACCTGCTCCGTTGAACTTTGGAGATCTTAAGGTTACTGCCTTTGAGGGATATTCTCTAATTGATAAAAAAACTTAACTACTACAATTTATTCATTAGTAATACAAGGAAGTGGTTTGATCCTAAAGGTTTAACAAATGATAGCAAATTAGCTCAGAATTTGAGTAGGGACCCGCATATATATTACGTCAATGATGATTTAATAAGAAATTGGGGAGAAGATTATGTGGATAGAAGTATTGATATGTATAGTAAGATTATAGAAGGAGAGAGGTGGAGAATAAAACACACTCCCTCATATAGATGTTCTTTTATTTAGGAAATAGATCCAAGGAAAAGAATTGAGATGATGCTCCAACATGAATCAGAGTTGGTATGTGGTGTGCCTTCTTATATTTTTAAGAGGAGAGGGTAACCAACTCATAAACATGATATACACCAAATGGAAGTAGAGGAAAAGCCTCATATTAGTCATATGTCTCCTCATCCCTCTCTTTAAAAAAGTTTATCAATTGATGTTCATGATTCAAATGAGGAATGATGTGATAAAATGACAAGTGTCAAAAAATTGAAAAATTAATAATCAAGGAGTACACTCCCCTTGAGGATAGAGATGTAATTGAAGTGGATGCATCAAATCAATTATTTGATGATGTGAGGCACCTTCCTAGCAAGAAATTTTGATTTTGATAAAAAAAAAATTCTTTTGAGTTCAAAGCATTTATTTTGGAATATAAAGGTAGACAAATTAGATAAAGAATGAAGGAGATCAGTCCTGAGATGCATCTATAGGTCTGCAAGGAGTTACAAGATAAGGAGGATGAAGAAATGAAGGACACGACACTTGAAAAGGGAAGGAAACCACTACAAGAAGCATGGGTCATGATTCTACCTAGACCTGATCTCAATTTTGTTGTTGCCTTTGATAATTTGAGGTCAAGTCAAAATATGATGGTGAAGTTGACTGTAGATGCTAGAGATAAGATATACACAGAATAAAGATATAATTTTGATGATCATACTCTGTCCATTCAGGTAATTTGCCCTCCAAGAAAGAGGCCCTTGACTATTGAAGACCCAAGAAAGATTTATGAACAACTTGTTATTCATAGACTTGAGGATATTGATCCAGTTGAAGCAACAAACTTGACTATTCATGCTACTAAGTTTACCAAGGCACACATGGACGAGGTAGTCAAAGAGAACATATGACATATCACTAAGAATGAGTAATTGAGACAAGAAAATACTAAATTCAAAGATAAATTGGGGTTTGTTCTAGGTTCTTACCAATATGCATTGTAGTTGGAGAAAACACTTATTGAAGTGTCTACTACGAGAACCTATTGGAGGAAAAAGGTAGAGAAGTCTTAGAAGAAAGAAGAGCAACTGATTGCACAATTGAAAATTGCCAAATATAGTATTGCCTCTAGACTGGTAAGTAAAAGGTTTGAGAAATTAATTGCATATGCTGTTAAGTTTTGGGGAGTATATGTGAGGAAATACAATGCCTTAAAGGAACATAACATCTTGCAAGGAAGATTAGAGTCTAAGAATGAAGAAATGAGATCAAAAGGTTCTACTACTAGATAGACTTTGAAGTCGATAGATGAATGGATCATGGATAAGCCCAAAAGGTATCAAGAGAAACTTTTTGAAGAGCTCACCAAATATAATCATGTGTAGGATAGTTCTCCCCCTCCTTTCTTCAATGAATATGATTATTTAAAAGACTAGGATGAGTGAAAAAATGATATTGCACAAGTGTTACCCTAGGCTTTGAGTTTTATAAATGACGAGGATAAAGTTTTTGATAATACAACTATCCAACTCAAAAAGATGTTTTTATTAGAACATGGAATGAACGATATCAATGCTACAAATGTCACACATGTGAGTCAAGAATATATCAAGCATTTGTTATAGCTAAATTTATTCCTAGCTTAATCATTATGAAGATGGATGTAGTTCGAGATTATGCTCCACTTAACATAGAGCCTTGCTAGACCCTGAATGGTCACAAACCTGTCTATTAGAATATGAAAGAAGAGTGATCATTTTCTATTTGCACTCACATCTTCGGATTTTTCCTTTTACAATTGTCAACTTTCAGTTATCTTTTAACATCGCTTTCAAATTGCAACGGTCATCCAAATCAAAGTCAACACATCAAAGCTTTCAAGTTGGCACAAAAGATTGACGAATTTGAAATGAAGTTTTTTTTATGCCTAACTGAGTAGTCATAAAAAAATTTTGTTTGTAACAGAAATTACAAATGGTCTAAAGTTTGTCGCTCCTTCGTTTTCTATAAGAATGAAATTAGGACCATAGTGTTAGGTTCAAAAATTTGGTTTTGGGGCAGGGTATATTTTGCATAGTCTTGATACATCAATAGACAAATAACAGTAATTCATGTTTTTATACGATTTCAATTGTTTGCTGAATATAATAAAAAACCACGATTGAACCATCTCCAGATTGTATCTCTCTTTATCATACAAATCAATACATCAAGGATGTCTTAGTTTGTCATATCACTTTCATGATTCAATGTAATTTGTTCAATGTAATTTGTTTTGTGGATTTTCTTAATGAGAAATTGAATTCTATTAGATGGATTACTATGGTTTGAGGAAATAAATTAGGACCAGTAAGCAGGGTTTTGTGATTGATATATTTATATATTTATGTAATGTATAAACAATTTAAGTGTGAAACAATTTGAATTTTAGCCATTGGATGAACATATATCAATTTTAAAAGTACCAATTGTAGAATTTAGTTTGACTTTCATTTTTTTTTCACTTCATGCCAATGTATAATGGAAAACAAAGGGGTAACAAAGTGAAAGATTAAGTCAAACAAACTTCTAAGGTTACGTGCGAAGTTTATTTGTAAAGGCATCATAATGCAATATTGTAAAACACTTACACAATGATAATTATGGTTCACATGCCAAGGTCTTGCAAATTCTGAAGTGTAGAGGATATTGACTACCTTGGTAAAATCCTATTGATTGATCAAATCCAAAACTAAGCATGATCATAAGAAATTAGCATCTCTTTAGGGTTTAGTGAATCTATTGATTTGGGAATCAATAGTTTATTGCTAAAAGATGAATATTTTTTTATTTATTTTGACATGTTAAATGTTTTGGTATTGATGTTTGAAATTTAATTGTTTTTTTTAGTGTTTCTTATGTTATTTTGTAGTGTTGTATAGATTGTGTCATTTCCTCTTTGTAAGCCATACCATCATTCTCCTAGCCTAATATTTATTGTAGACTTTGAGGGAGGATCTCACATGATGTTTCGTTTGTAGAGGTCATACAAATATATCAATGTTGATCGTGCAAGTCTTGAAGTGAAATGGAGGCATTTCCATGAGATCGTACCATGCATTGGGTCATACCATCATGAGACATGCATGTGATTTTGGAAGATGAAGCATCTACTTGTGGAGTCTATTCCTTCTTGTTTGGAGGTGCTTTGGGGTTATCTCATGATCCCTAATGATTACCATGTGAACTTTGGTGAATTGGTGAGTTTCTAGCAAATTGACTATAATAATTACACTTGATTTTCTTTTAAAACTATGAAGATACAATATTCAACATAAAAATGAGTAACTTCTTGATTGTTATCTTCAAATAATAGGCATGATAATAACCTTACATACACAATGTTCTTAATAACAACTAGATGGAGTGGGAATTCGAATCATTGCCACTATGTTAGCATAATAACATAGAAAATAGAAGAGAAACTAGATGAAGTGGGGTCAATGACTTCACCACTCAATCAGTACATTGTATAGAAATAAAAATGTCTGAATTCAAATAATAAGATGAAGGGGGAGTTGGGCCATTTCCCTCTAACTTCCTTACATCAACATATGAAACATTAATGCCTTGTAAACAAATATTCTCTCAACTTAAAGAATGTACATTAGCCCAACATAAATATCAAAAGAGAAAAGAAACATAAATTAGGATTTTTGATAATAAAATTAGACCATAATAAGGGAAGAATACTCACTCCAACTACTCAAGAAAGGAAATATGCAAGTTCCCTACCAACAACAATCAATTTCTTACCAACATTTACCCCTTATAATGATGCCACAAAATTAAGAGTTTAGATCTCAAAAGAGATTGATTTTTGACTCAGTTTGAAAAAATAGATAGGACAAAACGATATGACCTTGAAGGGTGATTTGTCTTGGAAAATTGAAATACCTAACGATGACTACAAATAACTTGTCAAAATTAATCACCTAGGTTAGGAGGGAGGTATAAATCAATACCCATAAGTAAATATGATTTCTTTGAGATGATATGAGAAAAATATGAATTCATCTACTTAGAAAAATAACACTTCAAAAAATTAGAAAACTCACACTTGCACTCAAAAAATAGCTTAAATAACTTCTAAACTGTTACCACACAACAAAAACCCACAATACACATAAAATGCTTCATTAGTCCAAAGCTCAAACGACTTGAGAGCTTCAAAAACCTACATCTTTGAGAACCAAGCAACCAACCAGGGTGGATCTTTCATCACCAAAACTAGTAATTTGAATGAATTATTTTATCCCCAATTAGTCAAGGCATGCACTTTAGAATCATTTTGACAACATAACTTCAGATATCAACTTCAACATAACTCACATGGGAACTCAAAAATTAAATATATAGAGTGAGAAGTAGATTAGGGAAACCCTTTTCCATTTGAAACCTTTTGCCTCCAAAGTAGATTTGAAAGAAACATAAAACCCTCATAGAAGTTCAAGCCTTTTTGTTTTTTCATATAAAACATTTAAATTTTTCTTTACGATTTATTATTCCTCCTAGAATCCCCTTTTGAAAACACAATATAAGCTCGATCAAATAAATACTTAACTTCTTCCTTAGGCATCCATTTTGGCTATCTAATGATACCTCTTTTAATAACTACTTCATATTACTAGGCCAAGGGAGGATATTTTTAAAAAAGCAATCTATGGAGACTTAGTGAATAAAATCAAATAAAAATATTTTGAAAGCAATATAACTTGACTAATAGAACACTTACTAAAAATAACAGTATGTTAAAAATAGAAAATTTGCTAAAAAAAATGAAGTAGCTAAAGTAATCACCTCAGGACAATGAGACTCATAAACATTTCCATTTATCTAATGGGAACTTGAGAATATGCTTATGGAAAAATTGAAATAAGCTAGGTGTTAGAGAGGGACATTATAATCCTCCCTCTCCATGATTACTTGTCCTCAAGTAATCACAACTCTGGATGCTATAAAATTTGCTCTCTCCCTTGTAACATCCTCCACTAGTAGCATAGTGGCTTTAATCATGGGATATATGCGAGTGAACTTGTCCATTCTTAGCCTTCCAGAATTAGATTTGTTAGATGTTTGAAGCACCAAGTCCGTGGGTTTTGAAAAAGTTTGCTATCAGCACACCATTGTATCTTCCATAGTAACCAATGCAGAGATTGATATTTTAGGTTTAGATGATTCTCATGTCAAACGAATAGGTGCTTGTATTTTACCTCATATTCATTAACTCTTGTATTAATTTCCAAGGCCTCAACATATTGTTTGGTATTTTCAATTTTTCTTTGGCCAAAGGGAAATAAAACTTATTGAAATATGTTGTCTGCACATTGTTGAGTTTGTTACGGTTTCCCTCTATATTGATTGATATCTTGATACTAGTTGATTTTCAAGTGAAGGGAATCAATTATTGTGACTCTCCTCATTTTCCAGTACTCCCCTGCTTAGTCATAGAGCCCCAAGTTTCAGTTTGATATTTTTTCAAAGCCAAAACTGAACAGAGTTTATAGTGGCTTGTTATCAGTGTCTTCCTCATAGTTTTAGATAGGTCAACTTTAACCACTAATATCTTGCAGTATAAATGGATTTATGAT
Organism: Thuja plicata; assembly: GCA_018584345.1. NCBI lineage: Eukaryota > Viridiplantae > Streptophyta > Pinopsida > Cupressales > Cupressaceae > Thuja > Thuja plicata. The sequence goes on along the minus strand of MU228375.1, from coordinate 123,743 downwards.
AATTTCCTTTGCACACTTGTTTATTGTACCTTAATGAACTTATTCACCTAGTGGCGATTTCCAAGATGAAGTTTGATATTTTTTCAAAGCATGAAGCTAGCAGGGCCCAAAAAGGTGGGTTTGATGTGTATTTTTTGAAAATACCCCCACTTTGACGATTAAAATAGTGCAATCATGATAATATCATGAAAATATTTGGCAACCTTGTTCCCATATCATCAGTCAACATGTCAGTGCATTTTTGTGGCTATAGGGGAATGTTTGATGGTCAATTCCAAGCCACATGGCGTGTTTTGAGCATAGTGTAGAAGAAATAGATGTCACATTCTCATGAGGGATTACTTTGAGATTTTTGTTCCAGATGCATTTGAGAATCACTATCAGGCCAATTTGGGATCAATTTGTTTCAAAATAAATTTTTTTAAAGCTAGGTCCACAAGTGGACCTACATGCATCACGAGATCATAAGGTCTTAAGGGTAATTATTATAATCTTGTGAATGATTATTATTTAAATTATTTTTAGTGATTTAAATACTAATGATCATCATAAAAGGACATGTAAAATTTATTTTAATAATTTAGATGCAGAAGTAGTTTGGAATAATGTGATATTAAACAAGTGATGAAAAATAATTTTTTTGAAGAAGATGATTTAATTGAAAAATTAAAACTATTTAAATAAATTTTAATAATTTAAATATGTTAAATAGTTAAAAGTGAAAACTTTTAAAATTTCAAAAGGGTATTAAAATTATGGGCCCTATGAAGATTTGGAAAGAATTGAAGCCCCCTATAATTCCCTATAACATAAAGTGGATGTCGTAAATCATCCTATAAAGTGGATGCCCTAAATCATCCTGTATAAAAAATAAAAGGAAAATAGATTTTAAAATTTTTTAAGGTCTTAAGCGCTTTCTAACCCACAGGTGCAAAGAGAATATTCTATGGGAGGCTATGAATAAACAAGCAGAGAATTGAAGAGGAAAAAAAAAAAATTAAAGTCTTACCTATCTCATTAAGTGAAGGTGACCAAAGCATAGTTGACCATGTGAACACAAAGTACCAAATGGAAGATGATTTATTTTTAAATTTTCCTGAAGTTTGTAGTACCTTATGACCCTACCAAAGAATTAGGGTTTGAATACATTGTTATTTCCTTGTTTATCATTGAGCTAGAATATGTTATCACATGTTATCTGCATTGTTAATTTCAATCATTGTCAGTGATATTCTGTTCCTCTGCACTATGCACTGGGCTACATTTTTATAATGGATCATTTTTATTGTCTCGAGGAATGACAAGCAAGCCATCAATTTGATATTTGTTAAATAACTTAAGCATAAAAGTGGGAACGAGAAAAGAGAATTTCAGTGTAGTAGAGTTTTAACACTTATTCCTGGTAGTACATATATGGAAAAAAAATGAATATGATGATATTGATTCTCCAAGATTATACCTGATTCCATATTCACAAGCCAGGAAGTGGGATTTGAGTAACATGCTTCAGGCTTATCCCAAAAGGATCCATTCAATACAACCCAGAAAGTGTTGAAGTGGAAGTATTAGATCATCAAATCACAAAACTATTGAGAAGGAACATGATAGTGTTGGCAAGTTGACTACCTGAGGATGCGTGACTCATTTTGTGTTGTCATCATGGCAACAAAGTCATGTTTAGTTTCTGTCATGAAAGACAAAATGACTAAGGAAAATAGGGCAGAATAGAGATACTCAACGATCAGCACATCATCGCATGTGCGAGAGATCGATTTAGCTTATGCATGTTCAGATATAAGTTGTATGACACGTGTATATGCTACATCTAGACACGCATAGTACAGAACTACAATACGACAAAGTTACAAGCAGATCAATAGACCAGTAGTCCAAGAGATAGAGCATGGAAGCCAACTAAGTGTTTTGATCAGCATGTGTTATTTTGTAATGTAATGGCTAAGCGCCTTTGGCTATATGATTGTAATAATGTAATTAGCATTGTAGTAAACACGCTTGAGCCAACTTGTTAGGAAGCATTGTATATTTTGTTTTAGGGCTGACTAGTGTTTTGTTTTGGGTCGTGCCTATTCGAATTTGAAGATATAAGTATGTAATGTAAAGATATGTTACAAGCGTTGATTATTATGCAAGTGGAAGATACAGAGGGATAGTAATATGAAGTCAGTATATGATATAGCTCTTTAAGAGAGTAAGAGCATTCACGCATACACAGAACTGATCAGACAACAGTGTCATCACACCAGTTCATTTTGAAATTGTGCATATCATCTTTCAGAAGGTTGTAGCCTTCATCTTATTGGGCAGTGAGCCTAGGCAGTGAGCCATATACCTTTAACATGGTTTTGTAAAAAGACTCCTAACAGGGTCCGAACTTTAACCAGGTCATTGTACTCATATTGTAAAGACTACTTCTAACAAGGCAAAGGAAATCTCACAAGTTCATTATACTTAGTACAATATTTGTGGGTACTAATTCCCACCGGGGTGTTCCTCTGATCAAGGTTTCCCTGTAATCATATCATGTGTAATGAGTTGTTATGTTAAGCCTCATTCTATGTATGTTTGATTTATGTTTAAGTTGCTGAAAAGTAATTAATAGACAAACACGTATTCACCCCCCCTCTCAGTGTTTCTAAAAATTGGTATCAGAGCTCTGGTCCTCTGCAAATAAGTCTAACCACTTGAGGAGATCATGGACTCACCATAAGAAAAACATTTGAAAAAGAATCTTGAAGCAGCTCTTGAAGATCTTGATAGATCTGAAAAAGAAAATGAAGAACTTAGACTGAAAGTTGATGGCTCACAAATGCTTATCAAGAAATTAAGAAA
>MU228375.1:66806-92268 GCA_018584345.1 Thuja plicata | reverse complement strand
ATGTGTTTTTCTATTCAATAAGGGCTATTTTGTACAAAGCTGCTATTTTTGGAAACTTACTATTTTTAGTAAGTTGGTCATTTGAACTCAGAATGTTCTAATTTTCCAGGTGAAGGTTCATCTTAGTGATATAAGAATGCCAGTTGAATTTCATTGCCAAATCATCTGTATTGGCAAAGTTATTAAGGATTTACTGTTGAGATTTTAGGGTGCAAAATCTTTGAGCTCAATTTTCAGGACCTTAGAGGCTCTAGATTGAGGTGGAACCCCTAGTTGACTAGCGCTTTTCTAGTTAGGCACTGTAGATCGCGATCTCCCCTTTCTGGAAAGTGGTTATAATAGCCGATCGGAGCTATGGTTCAAAAGTTATGGCTTCCGCAAGTTGAGCTACCTAATCTCATATTTTGTAAATATTTAAAGCCGACCCTTTTGTAATAAAAGAGAAAAATAATTAAATGCGAAGGGTAGTTGGCCTTAATGGCTAATTTTTTGAAACCTTCTCGGGTGGTGGAAATTGCCTATATAAAGAAGGCCCGTAGTGTTGTCTAGGGTAGTTTGGGGAGATCTGGGTAAGAATTTGAGGCTTTGTCCTACAGAATATTGTAAGGGGAATGCCCATGTGGCTTTGCATATTGTAATTTTGAAAGTTTGTAATTCCACATTTGTGGAGATAATAAGAAGCCCATTTTTTGTTCTTGCAAATTGTTGTTGCTTCTCTATTTATGTTATGTGTTTGTGGCATTAAGGGGAGAACCCTTCATCAAAGAACCACACTTTTAGATAGTTCCAAGCAAGGCACAAGGTGTTCTTATGTGTTCAGCCTCATAAGAGTTCCATATATTTTGGTAGGGCTTCAAAACTCATGCTGCAATATGTGGGAACCTTTGATGTCTTGGAAGTCATCAATCCAGTTGCATACCGACTTGCTCTACCACCCACTTTGGCCTGGATTCATAATGTTTTTCATGTTTCATTATTGAAACCTTATCATCCAGATGCTTCACATATTTTGGATTGGCATGATTTGCAGGTTCAAGAGCCAGGGGTAGTGTAGGTGGAGCCTACCCGTCTCGTTGATCAGCGTACTATCTGAGTGTGCAATAGAGAAGTTTTCCAGTACAAGGTCCAATATGACCAATTCACTATTGAGAGTGCCACATGGGAGGATGCAAAGGATGTGCATCGATCATTTCCTCATTTCTTCTCATAGACTTCTTGCTATTTCACTATGATGCATATGTTTATGTGTGGTGTGTTTCTTTCTAGTATATTTTGATGTGACATCGGGTGAATGTCTTCTCCAAGTTGGGAGGGATGTCACGACTCGACCTTTACGACTCTTTGTTTTCAGACTTATCTTGCAACTTTTGACTGTGTTTGACCTAGTCCCTATGATTTGACTACATCATTTTTGTTATGTTCCAGATTAGACTTACTTTTCGATGCTTTGTTTATTGATAATGATGACTTTTAAGTAAGTTATGATGGTGATTATTTTTATGATGTTAAGTTATGATGCGAAATGGATGCTTAACTTTTATTATTATTATTATATTGCATAAAAGTGGAATTATGATATAATTGTAATAAATGTCTTGATTTATGGATTATGGTATTTAAAGGAAATATTTTGAAATTTTTTATTAATGAATAATCATGTACTAATATAGTGTTTTGGTTTTGAGTGTGTTTGTATGAATGCAGGATGAAGGTGGGAGTGTGGTTGAGGTAGAGAAGGCTAGCTCTTAGTTCTGGAGAGTATGGATGGTCTAGTTGGTTTGGTCCAGGCACATACACCCTAGAGACATTATGCTTTTATGAAATTTTACATTTATTTCTATCTCTCTCTCTAACCTTTATGTGAATGATGTTATTATGAATGGGTGAATGATTGTTTTTGTGTGCGCTCATGTTTAAAATACACTTGTGTTTTACGTTTTGGAAATATAATTATTTACGTCTTTATTTTATTAAATGGGAAGTGATGGATTGGGGGCATTTATTCTTTTTAATGATTACTACTATACGATTGGAGGAAAAATGGTGAGGGGGAAGTTATAAAAAAACCATCATCCTATATTTGAGGATCTGGCACGCGGGGAAGCAGAGGGGAGACTCTTAGATTTAGAAAAAGAAGATAAGAGGAGGAATTGCAAAAGGAGGGGAGCTAGAAACTAGAGGAAGGCTTTGGACGACATTGGAAATAGGTTGTTGGTAGCTCAAGGCTCTTTGTAATCTTAGGTTCCTTCCTTGCCGTATCATCTCTGCTGCAATTAAAGAAAAATAAAAATAAAAATGTGTCGCTATTGTGAATTTTTATGAGTCTCTGCATCTGTACTTATTTTTTTAAAGGAACTCATGTATGGTTGTGCATGTAGGGTAATCTTAGATGTCCTACTCCTTAACTTGTTTTCATAAGCAGCCTAGGGAGCTGAGATTTAATTTATCTTTTATTGTAATGACTTCCTCCTCATTTTTTTCTTTCCTTATTTCTAATTGGGACATTTTTCTTTCTTCTTGCATGGCTTCGTTATCTAGTGAGGATCAGTGGCATTTGTTTACCTTTCCTAGGAGATTTCATGTAGCCAAAACTTCTTGGTTTAGAATTGCGTTTATACTTCTTGCATCGTCCTCTATTTTTCACTCTTGTTGCCAGAAGTTGCTAATGCTCGCATGCCATATAATTTGATGGTGCGAGATTCTAAAGTATTTTAGTTCTCCTTACTCGTAGCTATTGAAAGCCGATACATGCCTGAGACATTTAGAATAGGATGTTTCCTAATCCCTCTTTTCATTTTTCCTACCATGTCAACTAGCTTGTTGGAGAAGCTACTAGGCATGTGTGACTTTTGTATTATTTTCGTGCGTAGTCAAAGGTTAGATGATCTTGTCATGTTTTTATTTTTCTTTATTTACTTATACCTTTCCTTTTACTTGGCATCACTGTAGTTTGTCATTTGAAAGTACTCCTCGGAACTGAGAAGTCGTTGGAGTTTTGAGGGCACATGACTCATCTACCTATACTTAAAATTTTGTTTCCTCAAAAACATTTAGTGTATTGAATTTTTAACCAGTATGGTCTAGAAGCCGACATTCACAATGCTTGACTATTTGGATTGTTACATGCAGTATTCAAATGTTTAAAACTATTTCTCCCTGCGTTGCAAGTGAGTCTCCCTGATGATTAAAGCTAAATACATTTTTGTTTTATCTATTCAGCTTGCTAGTTAACCGATGGGAATTTTTCTGAGTTTATTTTTATCGTCTAGTCCTCTCACAGCGTCCTGAGGTTACTAGATATTGTTTTACGTAATGAATGGTAAAAACTTTATGAGGCTTATTTTGGAATCCATAGTTAATGATATGTTTGGTATCATGTTGCAACGCTATCTACTTAATTGTTGATATACTTTTATGTGTATTAGGAAGATTTTCTGATAATCATGATGTATCTGGGTAATAAAAATTGAACTGTATAAAGTTAATATGTTTTCATTCTATTGCTAAGCTGAATGTAGTAGTTCTCTTGCATGCTATGAAACCTTGAAGGGTTGTGAGACTTTCATCTTGAGAATAGAATGTTTCAGATAAATGAGGAAAATGTTGATTAATATTGTTTTTAGTAGAGTACGTTTTCAGAGAAATTTTCTTTTATGCAGTTATATGCATATTATGTTTACACTATGGGAGGGTGTTGAAGTGTGGAAAAATCAGGGGAGCGTAGTGATGATTATCAATATGTGTACTTTTGCCTGCCAATAGAAACCTAGCATAATTTGCTTTGGCCAAAGCGTATTTCATGTGTAATTTCTTATATGTTGGTTGTTTGATCCATCCCTCTGCCACATATGTGTTTGTTCTACAATTAGACTATGTGTTAGTAGATATGTTCACGACTGCACCAGATCCATCTCATCCTTCAGTGCCAGTTGCTAGGCTTCTCGAGCAAGGGTCGACACATTCTTCGTGTCAGGAAGAACCCCGAGGGAGCTAACCACTCAGTGGTTGGGCGGTAAAAGCACCTGAACCACACTCCCATCTCATGATAGAAGATTGATGTGTGTTAGATGGCTAAGGAGATAGGGACATACAGATGGATAGAGGTCCAAGGTATATATTTCTTTTGTATTTGTACTATGTACTAATTTCCATACCTTAATATCTTTGATGCATCCATGTACTGAGATGTGTTGATGTCTGGCATGCAAGTCGACATGCAAATCACACTGTGTATGACACTTAATGAAATCAATTATTCTTTGTACTTGTACTTGATTTAAGGTTCGACATGTTGGTTGACTTTCCTTTTGTAAATAACATAACATTTATTTATGATTATGTGATGATCTAGACATGCAACTACTAAGATGTTTGAATTGTATATTTACTCTTGTGGTATTTGATTATTTCAACATGTAGGTCAAAACCATGTATTAAATTCTTTACATTATGATGATTGTTTAGTCTACGTGTATTTTTGACCATGTTATCTTTTCAACTTTCCACAATTTATGTTTTATATGTGTTATGGCATTTTGTAGGAAAATGCGGTCTTTACATCTCAAGACTATAAAAGGCATTTCGGATACCCTTTTCAGAGTTCTAAAACATATGAAAAACTTGGCATAGATTGTTTTTGGACCAAACCTCCCAAAACTTAATTGTTTCATTGCTCATGCTAAATTAGGCTTGGTAGCAAGATGGTTTGTTGGTTCTCAATACCCTAGGGATCAAAATACTCAACCAATTCTTAAAACATGTCACAAATTAACTTCTCAAGCTTTCCAAACAATCTCCCATTCATTCTGATGATTATTTTATCAAACCAAGTCATCCCTATGAGTCTAAAATGACTCAACCAATGCAAAAACAACCTAGGGCATCATGGAAATTGGATTAAACATTAAATCTTACTCTGAACACTCTATGAAAGCATAAAATATACTAAAATATATCATTCTACCAACTTAGAACAAAATAAATCAGATGTAATGACTTAAACACTCATTTTCCTCATTCAAACCCTTAATGAGGGTTTTGAAACAACTTCCAAAAAAAGTTTAATAACTCTCTTTAAAGTCAACCAAATAGCATGAACCCAATTGCATATGAAAGTACACTAATTCCCCTTTTACCCCCAATCATTCTCAGGTTCGTACTATTACATATATGGTCATACTGAACAAAAGAACAACGAATTTGCAGGAAAAACAAACTTAGAAAAATGGACATGCAGTCACTAAAATGGTCATATCTTTTGCAAATCGCGATGAAAATCACTCAAACAAAAAAAAAAAAAAAACTAGATTCATCCCACTATCATCTATTCCATCTCTATTTAAGATGTTATAAGTTCAAGTACAATAATGTACCATTCAGAGGAACAATTAGGAACACATAAAAAAATGCAAAAATTAAGGGTTTCATTGCTCCAAACTTTATCCAAATCACTCCATCTCCTTTACAATGATGGAATCAAGATTTTTATTCCTATAAAAACTTATTCCAACCATTAAAAACCAAATAACCAACTTCTAAACCACCTAGACTCTTCAACTTCCCATTCTTGCACTTATGCAATTTTGCAATATGATAACTTTGCAAGATTTTACAACTTTTGACAAAATGAACTCATAATCACCTAATAACCTATTAAATGACTCAACATATTAAATATGGTCTAAATGACCTTAAGACATGACCCAAACACAATGTAAAGAAAATATTTACGAAATGGCCTCATGGAGACATAAAGTCCACTAGGTGCTCCTGCACCACCTTCCATGAAAAAACCTACATTATGCACCCTTCCAAATAATTTCAACACCCATGAATAGATAATAAAATGATCACACCACTATTATGATTTTGTTGAAAAAAATAAAATACCTTTCTCAAAGACAAATATCCTTGTTTAAAACATACATAAAGATATTACCATATGAATCTTCCTACTTCTAAAATTCACGCATTAAGATTCATAAAATTATAAGGGAACACAAATAAGGACCCCTTTTAGTTTTAATTGTAGAAGAAATAGGAAGAGCTACATATGCATAAATAGATTCTAGTCACAATTCTAATATTTTGTCTAAGGATGAGATTCTTTTGTTCATTATTAAGTGGTTTTAACTATTCCTCATATATTATTCTATATTAAATTAAAGGTTTATAAATTATTTCCTAACTGCACTTCAACTTCTTCTAATTTCAACTTTTATATTTTCAAAGTTTACTTATAAAAATAGTTTTTTTCATAAATTTTATATAAAAAAGTACTATTATAATTTACCCAAAAATAAATAAATTCTATTCATTCACTTAATTATTATGTTTTATATAACCTTCATTAGGCATAGTATGTATGACTTGTTCAAAAATAAATAAATTCTATTCATTCACTTAATTATGGATATTAGACGACTTTATAAGAAGAAGCCCTTGTACCAAAATTATACATCTATGATATAATTTCATTTATCATTTGATTATTCATAATCATTTAATCATAATGCATAATAAACATAAACCAAAATTTAAGCATTATAATTAAATTTTTTAAATAAATTCATAATCAATTATCTAAATTGTATATTATCATATATCCTGAACAAGTCCACAAAAGAGTTGAAGTCAAAATTAAAGTCAAAGAGAGTCTCCACTATCTCTTAATGACTAAGATATATAAGATCTAGATGTGACATGACTGAATGGTGATTTTTGCAACCATCAATGTTCCTCTTTTGCATCTTTTTAATGGCAATACAAGCTCTAATACTTGTGCGAGAAGAATTGATTGCATGCCTCAAATGAAGATACTTTCCCTCTGCTTACCTACAAAGCTAAGAAGTGTGCAACATTATTTCTAAATGGAAAAAAATAGAAATATGGAAAGTACAAAAGAATTGAATGGACAGTGAATGGGTTTTGATGTGCAAATATTACCATATTTCTATGGTTTGTGTAGAGTAGTAAAAGGATCGATGCTTATAATTATGATGGACATAATTTTGTGTTTGCACCAATCTTAGTGTTTTTCACCAACAAAAAATTCCGCCTATGTTAAAATGAGTAGAGCACCAAAATTGGTGCATTTTTCTTGCAATTACATATGAACGTTGTGTTGTTGAGGTTTCACTGTTAATGAAATAAGTTACAAGGAGTGCACAAAGGATGACATATGAAGATCTCACATCAATAGGAACAACGTTAGGGTTGTTTTGAGATGAACAATTTTAGCAAAATCATTTTATCTTCTCATCTTGGGAATGCAACTTTGTGCATTTCAAAGCATTATCAGAATAAAATTGAAAAATATTATTTCCATTCAAATAAAAATAGCATTATCACAACAAAATTGGAAAATATTGTTTCCATTCAAATGGAGATACTTGATTAAATAGAGTGGAATAATTATTTTCATAGAGTTCTAATTCTAAACTACAAGGATAAGAAATGTGTTTTTAGACCATTCATCTATTTTTGAGATTTGAACTTGTAACATCTATTTGAGTATACAAATTTTCCTCCACTAGACCAACTAACAATGTCAACACATATATTAATCAATACATAAAATATAACCTAATTGAAGTAAACCTCAACACCATAAAAGATAAGGACAAGAATTTGTAATTTATTTTCCATTACAATATGGATGGAAGTAAACATTGCCAAAATTAAAGAGAAAAATAAAACACAAAAAGCTCAAGATGTTTTGGCCAATCCTTGGACAAGTTTTTGTTAAGAGATGCTTTTGTTCTATGTATGATTACAATGTTTTCTACTTTGAGATTTTTTTTGGGTTTTGTTTTAATATTTAAAATTTATAAAAGGATAGCTGCAAATGTAATAACACTCTATGTTGTATGTCTTTTCCAAATGCAACCATCTCTCTTTCATTTATATTGGGAATGAGGTTAAGAGAGAAATGTCCCTTCATGAGACATGTCTATTCATTATCATTTATAAGAAAGGACATGCCTCTTTTGATTAATTATAATTTAATCAATCTTATAATATTTCATCAATCAATTATTAATTACGAATAGTATAATAATTGAATATTAAATATTAAATTTTATATGATTAATAATAATATAACATATATATTACATTATTATTAATCAACATATATTATATGTATTCTAATGATCACACGAATGAAGCTACAAACATTAACACTCCCTCTTAGCAAGGGAGGATGATCAAACAAAATGTGTAGTGGTCTCCTGTTTCAACACCTATGACCCTCACCATAGCTACAAAAAAACATAAAAACTCCTTAGCTAAAGAAGTTAAAATTTATAAAAATACAATTCACAAAAAATCTATTACTTTTAAGAGAGAAGATATCACCTCATCATGATATCAAGAGATATGGTCTGACCAAGAATATCAAGTCCCATGATATTCACCATAACTTTTTCATAGGTAATGTATCCTTAATGTAAGGTATCATCTATTGTGATATGTTTCAGCCATCACACAATGTCTATCACAATAGGAGGTCAATGATCTATTTAAGGAACTTAATCCACCATGCAGGAAATCATCTATTGTGATCTGTTTCAGCCATCACACGATGTTTATCACAATAGAAGGTCAATGATCTATTTAAGGAACTGAATCCACCATGCATGAAATCATTTATTATGATCTATTTCAGCCATCACACGATGTCTATCACAATAGAAGGTCAATGGTCTATTTAAGGAACTGAATCCACCATGCAGGAAATTATCTATTGTGCTATTTCAGCCATCACATGATGTCTATCACAATAGAAGGTCAATGATCTGTTTAAGGAAATGATTCCACCATGTAGGAAATAATATATTGTGATCTATTTCAGTAACCACATGATGTCTATCACAATAGAAGGTCAAGTTATTGTAAGATCATCACCTTTCAATAACTCTTACAAATACAAGTGATAATCATTTGGAAGTTGTCACTTCCTCATCATGTACATAGGGGGTAGGCCCATTAAAAATATGGAGTCATACACATGACATCCATCATGCCTCAGTGCAGAGGGTGAAAACAAGGGACTTCACCTCAAACTTCTCTCACAGAGAAGAACTCATTCAGAAGATATCAATCTGTTGATCATTCAAGATTGCTTAAGATGAATTGTCAGACTCCCTCTGAGTCTGATATCAATATTTTAGCTCCTCTTCCAAAGTTAGCTCTGAAGATCCAGACTCCCTCTGAATTTGATATCAATCTTCTTTTTCCTACAAGAGAATCTCTATAAAAGATCAAGACAAATAGCTCTTATAGTACGTATAGAAATATAGATGAGAGATAGACTATAATGAGTAGATAAATGTAATATTCAAAGATAATAAATACTTATCTGCGCATCAACATCCTTGACACAAGTTTCTTAAATGAAGGTCCATATACATCAAATAATAAAATACCTTCTCATATTCTTTGAGAGACATCTCCCCTTTGAATTATCTCCCAGTACTAAGCATGGTTCAAATGGAAATGTAACATTGGTTATTATTCTCCCCCCACAATTTACAATTCCCACTCTTATATCGTTGAACAATTCTTATGTCTTCTATAATGCTTGACCACGATCATTAACAAATTAATATATCTCTTTAATGAAAGTCGCTTTCATAAATTTCACATAGACCCATACACATTCCGTCATAACTTTTTAATCGTATACTTTCATTCTAATCGCTTCAGTGAGATTCTCATAAATTAGTTTTTCACCAACATATCCAAAATTTACCAAAATCCAACGGTAGATTTGTGACATATGGTCATTTGACCGAGATTGTATTTTCTAAGATAGTCACACATTCTCCATCAACAAACTGCTCTCTTACATTTGCAGTCTTGCTCTGATACCATGTTAAGTTTTTAGGACAGCTACAAATTTAATAACACTCTATGTTGTACGTCTTTTCCAAATGCAACAATCTCTCTTTCATTTATATTGGGAATGAGGTTAAGAGAGACACATCCTTTCATGGGACATGTCTATTCATTATTATTTATAAGAAATGGCATGCCTCTTCTCATTAATTATAATTTAATCAATCTTATAATGTTTCATCAATCAATTATTAATTAAGAATTATATAATAATTTAATATTAAATATTAAATTTTATATGATTAATAATAATATAACATATATATTATATTATTATTAATCAACATATATTATATGTATTCTAATGATCATACGAATGAAGCTACAAACATTAGCAATAAGCAATAATTTTTTTATGGATACTGATGATCTATATATGATCATTGTATACACATATTTAGATATATCTATCATAAAATATAATTAAAATTTTAGCAAAAGTATATTAGATATAAAAAAAGATTTAAGACAAACTATCAAAATTGATATAAAATTCTTTCAATAAAAATATAATGTGTACATAATTTTATTTTTTCAAGAAAAAAATATATGAATAAAAAATTTAAACAATCATTTGCTTGACATGTCTAATCCCTATAATTTAGTTTGTACCCAATTATTTATTTTATTAGTTTATTTCCACTATGTGTGATGACCCTTCTAGAATGTCATGTTTTTGTGTATGTGTGAATCATCTGATTTTATTTTTTTAGTGATCACAATTTCAAGTGAAAGCCTTTTGTAGTTGACACAAATATTTTTGGAAAAGAAGTGGACAAGATTTATGTCTACTAGTAATCGTTGGTCAATGATGCAAAGTACTCCATAAAAGGGGGTTTCTAACCTTTGGAGAGTCATCCTACTTAGTCAATCCTAAGCTTAAGTGGGATTCCATTCACCAATACAATGGTGTGGAACAACTCTTATGGCTATGACAATTTCACAAGTATTGAGAGAAATGCTATAGTAGATGGTTCATATGCTAAAATGATAGGATGGGCAGTTGCACTTGTATTGAGTTATGGTTTAGAATTCTCTATTGTGATTGGAATATTGACTTTCAAAAAGAGGGTGAGAAAGAGAGCCTTCAATTTGTATAATGTTATAATTTTAGCTGTTGATTAGTGTATGAGAGGCAACAAGTTGAATTGCGAACTATAATATAGGGGTTTTTGCTATTAGTAAATTGGCATTTTAAATTTATAAGAAATTCTCGTTGATGTATTTGAGCACTAAAATATTTCAATTGTTAGTGTGTTTAATCTGATATGTACCTTCCATTTCAATTTTTCCATATGTAAATATATGGTTGTAAGAGATAAATTTGTTTATTATATATATTTTAAATTTTTGTTTGATGATATTTTATTTCTTTGTTGTAAATGTATAGTAATACTTTTGGGTTAGATTTTTTTAAATATTAATAAATTTTCATTTAAAATAATCAATTAACAATATAATTGGTTATCTAAATTCTTATCAATTATTAGTAAGAGATTCCTCTTATCTAAACATATATTAGCTTTGTGTTAGGTCATTTAATATAACCTACTAGAACTAGATCACATAGTACAACCTACTATACTTCTATTAAATTTTAAATAGTTCAAATTGAAGCTAATCTTTCCAATATATAGTTATTATTTTCATATAGTGATCCATTTGATACAAAATCTTATCAAACAACAATTTAAGAGTGTAAAAAATATTTCTAGGATAACTAATATATATTAGCAACCATCTCATGGAAGAAACTGTAGTTTAATAATGATATTTAAGCAATATAATGTAGTTATTCCAAAATAATAATAAAATACCCATCAATCTGAGTTAGCTTTATAAACATAAAATAAAACTAAAGTCGTATAATCTTGTTTAAAATACTAACTAATAAAATAAGTCTTTAATTAGATTTTGATTAGAGTAAAATAGGTCTTGAAGGGGCCTCAAAAACCTTTACATAAAGAAAATAACATCAACAAAGGATTACCAATTAAACTCTATTAGTAAAAGAACAACATAACACCAGAAAAGCAAAACAAGGTCCAAGACCCATAGCATTATAAAAGAAACAAAATAGGATTAAAAACCACAACATTAGTGAAGATTTTTTAGATTTGTTGTAGCCTCCACATTTTTAGAAATAAAATTCTCTTTAATGCCCATAACATCATGGATTATGTGGGTCTACTTTTCCCTACCTTTGACATGGCTATAGGTTCTAGTTGAGGGATCTTGCATTGGAACCAAGTCCCAATTTTTTTTTATCATCAAAAAAACTCCAATCATGATTAGATGCAATAATAGTAGAAGACACTATTCTCCCTTTTTCATTGCACTAAATTTTAGGGCTCAAGGTTTCTTGTTTAACATTTTGTGACCATTAGAGCTGCCTTGTATTGTCATTTTGCTAACCACAACCAAAGCTGTGAGATTTTCATGAACCTTGTTTATAGCCTCCTCCAACATTCACATTTTATCAACCTGCTTCTTTTTTATTGTCTTAACATTTGTGGCCACAAATTGGATAATGGAAAACATTTTATTTGAGCTATCCATGCCAAATATCTGGCTATCACTATGTTATTGTTTACTCACCTTATTGTTGAGGGAATTAACACATTCTTTCAATAAAATCACTTTAGGAAAAAAATGATTAAAATGTTTAGATTGACCATCACTTACATCCTTTTTAATAATTAGCATATCCTATGTTCCAGTAGCGAATCCTTTCTGTAGATCCACTGAGGTCTCTTTCTCCAATTCCATTGTAATTTTTATATGGTAATTCCCATTCATATCCCAAAGGTCCACCATAGAGTTTGGAATACCTCATTGATTCCCCACCTCCCCATCTTTCCCCACTATCTCCTCTTAGCTAGGATTTTCATCAGTCCCCATGATTTTAAGGTCATCACCATCATATTTATTCCTAATTTATTGAACATAGAAGGAATAGGGGGGTGAATTAGTCCAAACCTCAAAAAAAAAATTAAATTCATATCTTGATAAACTTAAAATCACCTTAAGCGATGATTGTATGTGAATCAATAAAGCAAAAACTAGGATCAACACAATAAATCCATATTTACATAGAAAAATGAAGGACGGGAAAAAGAATGGTGAGAATATAACTCACTATATGAATAATTTATATTATAATGATTAGGATCATCACCTAGACTTGCACAACTAGGGCTCACTACCTTAGGGAAAGATACAAAAGACTTGTACGAAATTGAAACTCACTATCTCAGGACAAGTTATAAAAAGATCTGCCAAAAAATTCACTATCATCCAAAAAAATGAATCTTCGAATAGGTTTGAGAAGAATCTCCTAAACATGAATTAGAAACACTCAATCTTCTAAATTTATTTCTTTAGGCTTAGAATTTTGATCAACAACACATTTTCTCTGAATATATTTCTTTATGCTTAGACTTTTGATCAACAACACACTATCTACGCATGTATTTCTATAGGATTAGAATTTTGATCAACAACATGAATTTATCTTCCTTCACACATCCAGTCCACAACTCTGTACACTCCCCTTCTACTCTTGAATTGTATTCTTTAAATATAAGATAGATCATTAAAAGGTTTATTTCAAGCTAGCCACAACCAAGATAAAATAATATTACATAAAGGACATCATCCAAACCCAATATACTTGAAGTGGTCTACCCTAGGATAAAGAAAGGAACATAATATATCTCAAAAAACTCTTCTAAGATAGTTTCAATAGTATTCACATCAACCAAGGCTATCACCGAAACTTTAATTAAAGCTTGTAGAATCAGCTGGCCAAGAACATCTTCTAAACTAATTTAGAAGCATGTGGATCTCCATGCACCAATATGAGACCCAAATTAACATTAAAAACTTAATTATGATATATACGCAAACCAAAATAATGATTCCAAATGAGGTAGCATGTCCGGATACACAAGAACATAACATAAATGAATATATAGAGTATAAAATATTAAAGGTAACTTGCGAATGATGCAAAGGTCCTTTCAATGCAAGGCAAAACCCTTCAATTGTGTTGAAAATATACTAACCAATCCAATCTTGGTTATTACAACTTATTTTGACCCTCCTAAAGGGAACTGATCACAAGTTTTTAGATTTAGACAACAATCTCTATGTCCACCATCAAGCTTGACTAATTCCACTTCTTTTGGAGATACAACTTGTCACATCAAACTTCTTTCACTAGTCAAGGTCTTCATTGCACCAAACCTTAGCGTCCAAGGATCACTTCATCACCACATTTCAAGGAGGGGTTTAGATATATTTCATTCCTCTTTTGAATATAATAATCCAAAATAAACTCAATTCTTTAGTGGAAAGAACCCATAACAACATACGAGGTATTTATCCGTATAGGAGACCTAATAGCAATTAGCCCTCATCGGTGACCTTTTTGGCATTAATTTCCAAAAATATTGAGCATGGTGATGGGGAAATAATTTTACTTTATTTTATACTATTTTTATGCTTTGTTCTAAGTCATTTCCAAAACACTTGTGAGACTTTTAAGTACTTGAACTTATGAACATACTATAAGTACAGTTAGATCCACAAAACCTAGGGGTAGATAGTAGTGACATACTTTTCTAAATATTATATTTATGTTGTAGTATTTCATATAATTGTTTGAATGTATTTCCTAACATCTAGATTAAGTTGAATAGTTGAAAACTTGAATATATATGCATGTGCTACTAACCTACCAGGGAAAGAGGAGTGGCTTGAGAGTGGATCGACAACATTGATGAAGAAGCGATGAAGTCCCAGTTATGATGAAGAGAACCATTATAAAACCGTGAAACATGCCTAATGAATTGAAGGAGCTATCATTTCAAGGAATATAGGAGCACAATTACGCTATATTTCCTCTACGGTCAATACTTTGTTGAAGCATTTATTCAGTCTTTATGATATTCTGTTGTGGACTATTGCATCCTTCTTTCTTTATGGCATCAATCAGTCAGACCTTATCCTTATGTTTAAATAAATATCAATCCTCTATATAAAGGGATATGATTGTTAGATTGTAGTTAGCTGGATGATTGTACCATTGTTGCAATTGAAGAAAAGTTACTCTTTTAGTTCCGTGTATTGTTTCACTATGATGTAATCAATTTTTTAGGAAATACAATGAAGGAGTGATTTTCAGTTATATTATGTGTTGGTAGTTAGCAGAAGCCAACCAAGGGGGGACACTTGGAAGGTGGATTAGAGTAGACTAGGATAAGTTGTTTAAGTATTTATAACATTTCAAGTAGAATTTATTGTTTCCTCCTGCAGTATTATAACTTGTGTATGTTCCTGCAGCACTTGCAGGGATTATAATAGTGAATGCTCTAGGTTGGTAGAATAGGTTAAAGTTAAACTTATAGTTGTCAACACCAATTGCATTAAGTAGCTATGTGTGTTTACTTTCTTTCAACAATAGTGTAAGTTCCTTTCATGCATTTTCCTTCCTGCGCTTAAGTAGGATGTCTCTATGAGAGACTTAGTGCACAAACCATGCTGTCCCATTTTAAGTATACGCCCCTGGGTTAAAAATTTAAATGCACTTCATGATAGGAAAAATAATACTTAGTTTGAAAGCATTATTCCTAGGAGAAGCTTTGGCATGATTATTATTACCTATTGTGGGTTTGTTCACATGGCCCCCAAAAAGTCACACTTTTGGATACCCTTTTCCTTGACACAAGATATACTGCAAAACAAAAAATGGGTTCCTCCTCTAATCGGGTGAACTACACTACTCAATTAGGCCTATTTTGGCTAATAGGCTTGTTTTATAAAGGAACTCTTCACCAATTGGGTTCTTTCTCCAAACCACCTATTGGGAAATCTCTATACATCCCTAATAACAAAATATATTCCATTAAGTTGAACCCAAACCCCTGTTTGTGGTATCTGCAACACATTTCATTTCTTTCATGGCTTGTCACATAACCATGCCAATCCTAGGACACCATGTTATAACCTACAAATTGATGGGACTAGTTTGGTTCTTTTTTAATCTTAGTATACATGTGACAACCAAACATTCCCAAGGATCTGGGCCAATTGGATTGGTGGAATGTTAGGTTTCCATGAATGGACCTAAAACCCTAGGATATGGAGGGTTTCAAACTAGTCGCTACAAATTTTTCTCTAACTTGTTTATTTCTTCTCCAAATAACCTCAAACCAAGTACAAAACAAGTACAAAGGAAAGGTGACTCACTATTCTATACATAAATATGCAATGATTTGATCCTTGAATCTATACACACTCGTACAATCATAGAAAGAGCAGGAAATCATGAATTCTTCAGAATAATCCAATCAGTTTTTATTCAAAACTTCATCATCTTCCATACCTCAACCCCTTTGAGGAATTTAAAAAAATGTTTTCAAGGTGGTTAGAAACATTTGCAACCATCTTTTGAACAATTCAATTAATGATCTAAAATTCTGGGTAACTCACTGTTATGACTGGGAGACAAGAGATATCATCAAGATAGATATGTTTAAATTGAGATATTGCATGCGAATTATATTTATTTTGAGGATCCATTGTATATGAACAGTTAGTGTCACTCTGAATTTAACTAGTTAAAAAGAATTAGTTAATGACCTGCCAATCTACATCCTCTACTCTGCCAAACGGTGCACATTGAGTTTAATTAGTAAAAATTAATTAATTTTAGTAGCTAGGATTTAATTGAAGAAAAAGATCATAGGTGTTAACATTTTATTGTTAAATATTAATACATGGATATTATTGAATTTGTACTCTTTTAAATTTACCATTACCTCTTGGCTGGAAACGCAATGGAAACATTTTGGATCACTAGAAACATGCATTGGCGACAAAGCAACACATTTAAACCGTTGAAACACAAAACAATGTCCTCCCATCATGTTTCTGACAACATAGGATGGGAGGGAGGATATCTCATGCATCCTTTAAAATTTAATTGAGTTTACAATCAACTGTATCTATTTTTTTAAATATTGATATGATAACCAAAGAGTCACCTTCAATTAGCACATTAGCAATTCCTAGTTTAGATATAAAATTCATCCCTACAACTAAAGTTGAAGCTTCTACCACATTATTTGTATACTTTAGAATGTGTTATACTCTTGCTACAATAAGAGACCCCTTCCAATCTTTGATAGAAACACCAATACCTGATATTCTCAGGTTTCCTTTAAAGGCTATATCAAACTTGAGCTTCACATAATTAGTGGATGGTGGTTTTCATCTATTCTCTTTTCTATTAGCTTTATATGGTTGATTTTGAACCAGCTAACCCTTGAATGAAAGACAAATATAATTCCATGTATCTAGTACCTACGAATCCCATGAGGTAAAAGAAGAGGAAAGTTTTTTGTTTTTTGAAACATATGCTTTGACTGATTGAGAGATTGACATCTCGATAGTATGTATGACTTGATCGAATGATGCTTCTTCTTTTCTGAAAATGTGTTTATTTTTCTCCCATCGTAGATTCCAAATCACCACCATTTGTGCAACCTCCCATAAGGATGCAAAAAATCTTTCTTATATAGTGTTGGTTAACAAATTTGGCTTTTTAATGTAAACCTGACTCTAACCCTTAAAACTACTCTGTTATATAACAATTGAATAAACTATAAATGATTTATTCTCTAAATTGAAAGGTGCAACTCCCTTGAGAAAAATATGCAATAAATTCTTATAATTCTCTCTCTATTTTAATGAGGTTTTATTTTTACTAAAATGTATGAAAGGCTTTTACCAATATCCATCACCATGATATACCTATAGATCATAATCACAAAATTCAAAAAGAGATTTCTATTTATAAAAAGTTTCACCAACTCCCCTGCTCTCACACAAAGATGAAAAATGACAAGATCTACTCTGATTATATGTATAAAAAGATTCTTCTATCACAAAGAGAAATGAAAGATATCCTACAGTCAGCATCACAAAGAATACCCAGAACATCAATCTTGAAAACAAGGTTCTAAATTTATAATCTTGTTTAACCACAGTTTAATCTAATAGATTCCACTTACATAACAAAAGAAAGATCAAACTTAAATGAACAAAAACCAATTATAAATTTGAGTCACACTCAGTTATCACAGTAGTAGGGGAGATTTTTAGAAATAAGCTACTGATCCTTTATATTGAGTTTCAATTCAAAATATGTACACCCTTGGTCTTCCATAGACGGTTACAAAAGATAAATTATCTTTTCAAATTCCAATTATGAACATAATATAAAATAGTGTTTGTTTGAAAATCGAGAACAATTATAGAACCAAAAATAAAATTAAAATGATAGGTTCTTCCTCCACCTACCATCGTCGTCGCTACTTTCTTTTAAGTTTCTTGTGCCTTGTTGTATGTCTGCATAGCATTTTCTACCTCTATGATTTCATCAATCTCTGACACTTTAACATTTGTATTATGTATTTTCTAGTAAACAATTTGTTCCTTGATTTATTTAGCTCTTGTAAGAAATGTTTGGTAGTTATTTTACACCAAACCAAGGTATTTTTATCTTAGCTAATTCATCATATTCATCTTTATCAAAAAATTGAGTTGTTATGTTGAAAATGTTCTATTCATGTTAGTTTTTAAGGGTGTCTGCAGAAATCACCCCAAAGCCATCCTTCTGCTGAAAATCATAACCAATATCTTTAAAATAGGTTATACATTGGTCTATCATTCCTTTTACCTCCTCTAGTTATTTTTTAAAATTTTGGACACTGGTGACTATATCTCATTTTTATACCCCAGGTTAAACAACTACTTCTACACGAGTTGATCTTTCGATATAAGAACACCTAGGCCAATAACATGATATTTATTGTCAAAATCAAAGCATCATATGAATCACTAATCTAGTCAATAAGAGGAATCCCTCTTACCTTCAAATTCACAATCCATTCTCGAGTAACCTTCCCAAATATGCTATCCACCTATAATTGACTAATCAATTGCTTTCTCTGGTCAGCGCTGAGGTCCAAAATTGTGTCAAAAGAACTTTCCAGTTGAGAAGAAAGAGGCGTTAATAGAGACTTAAGACTCTCCGATAACAACTTGACCATCACCTTGAGATAATCCTTCTCTAGCTTAGTCTCTTATATCTATTTATGAATTAGATTATTGGAAAACTGCCATAGACCCATCCTTATCAAAAGTAGGGTCACCAGTGTTGATCCTTATCATTGTGTAATCCCCTAGAGTGGTAGAGTTAAGCCCTTTATCTATCACTAGTTGTTTCAACTGAAAGACAACATGTCTTTTTTTTTCATCTTCAACTAGCCTAGGAGTAGTTTTCAATTTCTTGGTCTTTGGAGGGGGAGAAGTATGTTGCAAGAGCTGTGCTAATGCATCTTTTAGAGAGAAAATATCCTCTTTTATTTTCTCTAGAAGAAAACACCAAGTAAATAAGGTAAGTGCTCTCTTCACAGTAGGAGTTGTGGTTTTGATTGAGATGGTATGTGCAAGATCATGGGGGGCCAAAAAGTGGCGATGTGAAAAAATCCACTTTTCACTCGTCCAAAAGTGCATGAAAATGTTTGTTGACTTTTTAGTAGGCCTGGGTGTCAATACACCTAGGCAAACCTGACACCAAAGCACAAGCCTAATCGGGTACATGATTTTTTCAGGTACATGATATTTTCAGGTACTTGAAAAATATCGAGTACCCAATTTTTTTGGGTACTCAAAACCTGTGGCATAAATCAAAACTTGCAAGCCACTTTCCTCATTTCTCTCATTGTTTTGGGTTTGGAAAATGGCTCAAAATATCCTATACACAATTTTTTGGGTACCTGATTGCTCCAACAACAAATTTGACTCCAAAGTTTATCCGGTAAGTAAATTCTTGCTATATCTTGATTAATTGTTTTCATTTTCATGTTAAATGTAGTTTTTTTGGTTAAAATGGGGTTTTGTATTGATTTTTTTAATAATATATGAAATCAATTTGAAATTTATATTTGTATATTATTTAATCATGCATGGCTGACAACAATGAAGATAATAACCCTCCCCTGCCAAATAATAATCCCCAAAACAATCTAGAACCACTTCAAAACCCTCAATCTTTAGAGGATTTGATATAAGAGAATTTGAACACTATACAAGGTTTCAAAAACACGTATCAGAATATACCTACATTAGCTCCTATTCTTTCCACCCTAAATACCATTGTTGAAAACATTGACACCCTTACGCAGCAACATAATGCTGCTCTTCATTGGCGTGATGATATGCACACCCAATTTGATGATGGCCTTGACCATGATGGGATTGTTGCACTTAATATAACTAAGGAAGATATAGCCTCCCTTTTTTTTAATCTTAAAACTGGATTAAAATTTAACCCCAAAAAGCCCAAATTATCAATAAAATGGTGCATAAATGAAGCAATGCACACACACTTTTGGGATCGCTGGTGGATGATTTTTGATAAACCACCCCATAGAAATTTGGAGCTCCCTTTCTATTTCATAAAAAAACTTTATGTTGAGTTTGTGCTTGGCCACAATGTTAATTATTGGAGCATGAGGCCCAACATGGGCGTAGGCAGAGGAGCTCCTCAAACTAGGCCATTTGCCTAGCGCAAAAAGGCCACTACCTTTGTCCCCCCACTGATGTCGCACCCCCTCCTCTAGTATGACATCCTGATATCATTATAGAGGCTACCTCAGAGAGTATTAGGGCCATTCACATGCTGAGTGATTAGTTGATCACACAAACCAGGTCATTGTTGACTCCTGCTATGGATGAAGCTGGCACATCGACATCTGGCAGCAGTTCACATGTATGTGTGCCCCATACTTGCATTATGTGAAAGAATTTGTGCCTCAGACCACTTATTGATGCTGATACATATCAGTATGTTATTGATGAGGAGGACACAGGAGACGCAGCTACAGAGGCTACAACACCTCATGGAGCATTTGTGTCTCATGAGAGTGCTGAGGAGGGGTACACAGAGCCATAGAGTCCTATTGATACTGTAAGAGTAAACATTATAAATAAATTTGTCACATGACTTATTTAATTTAAAAATAATTTATTTATTTAGATTAGTTTTAATGACTGCATGCACTTATGTATATATATTTGGTCCATTTATGTTCAGTCGATGATAGAGGAGGAGTTGAGGCAGGTGGATGACTCCACACTTTTAGCCATTTCATTTGGCCTTGACACCTATATGGTATATTATAAATTATGTACCCATTAGTTATTTTATATCATTTTGTGTACATGTTGAAATCTCCATCAATTAGAGAAATAAAATTTATACATTTACTAATATACTGTCATCTTATTGTACTCTTGCAGGTCTCAGCTAATGTCAGTGGGGGGCACGAGGGGGTTCCTTCCTCATGCGTCGATAAAGGAAAGGTAATTAATTGTTTAAGATTAATTATACATGCATATGTATTTTACTTGTGTGTAGTAATAAATATTTTACATGCACTTTATTATATAGGGTGTAGCTCACAATGATGTCCCGACACAGCTTCAGGAGCCTAGGCTCACAGGAATCTCGATTCAGGGTGATAGCCTGATTGTATGCAGATTTGTACATATTGTTATTTGTATTTTGTAACCAGGGTTGTTATGATGAAGTAAATTTATATATAATTGACTATCTTTTTTACTCTCATAGGTTACTCCTAGTGCGAAAGAGGCCCAACGAGAATCATTCCTATCTTTGTTGACCCAGCCCACTATTCCAGAGGAGGGGTCAGTCGATGTAAGTTTTAATTTTAGTTCAATCAATTTGTAATTTTATTATGCTATCATCCTATTTTATAAATTTATTACTCCATGTTTCACCTTGGGCCCCTGCACCACTCTACTAATCTCATTATTGCAAATATATATTTATAGGTCGGAGTTGGTATTGGTGGCACTGTCCATTCGCTAACAAAGACTTATGTTAGGACACCTGATCATGGTAGGCGACCGAGAGGCCAGGTACATATGTTTGTATTAAGTTATAATTTATAATTAAATTCATGTTTGAATTATGAATTAAATATATGTACAAATCATATAAACTAAGCAATCTAACTTGGGATGGAACTCATTTTTGATGCAGGATCAATCAGAGCCAAATACTTCTTCAAAGAGGCTTCATTTTGATCATCCCCCTATGGCATAGGATGTATTTTTAGTTTTGTTCATTTAGAGATGCCACTTTGCACATTTTGAGACGGCATATATGCCACATTGTACACCTTGAAACATTGATTTTGTAGACATTTTGAAATGGCATGTGTCATATTTGTATATGAAGATACTTTTGATACTTTTGATACTTTCTATATATAGAACATTTTCATTTTTATGTTATATTTGTGTCATCTTTTATATACACATTTATTATTCATGTATATGTAATTGAATGGTGAAGTTATATCTTGACTAGGATTATGATTGTCATGTCTTGAAGTTATATTTGATTATCATTATGATTTAAATTATATCTTGTTGAAGTTATATGTCAATTTGTTTGAATTTGTTATAATAGATGCAATAAATTACCGAGATCACTCAAATGCTTATTTGTTTTGTAATAATACCCAAATCCTTCCTTCAATAGTAATTCAACTGACCCTCATTGCAAGTTATGGCATCGACTGAGTTTGCCTTGCCAAACAGAAACGAAGTCAAAATGCCCAAAACTGGGAGAGGTTGTTGTAGATCCCCGAAACATGAACTTGTAACCCCTGATATTTTGTGGATACCTCTCATGAGGCCCGAGATACAAGCCTTGGAAAATTTCTGCCCAATCATGCTTAGTGCACCTTGGGGACACTTGGCTCAAGCGTAGTCGCAAGCATTCTAGTGAATCCATGGTTGGAATGGATTTGTCACTGGCATTTACCCAGCCAACTAGAGCCGATATAATGGATGGTTTGATGCCAGGACAAATAGTTTGAACTATATGTTAGAATAGTCCCAAAGGATAACTGAGAGGGGGGGTGAATCAGTTATTAGTAACTTTACTTATTTAACTTCAGAATACAAAAAAGTAAATGCTTAATCAGATAACGCAGTACACAACACACAATTTGATTATGGGGAAACCAAATGGTAAAAACCTTGGTGGGAATTAGTACCCACAATGAACTATACTTGTTTATAGTAATCCCTGTTTGAAGATATCTCAACCCTGTTAGGAGTTGTACTTTATAATGCAATAAGTATAGTGACCTGGTTAAGGGTTGGACCCTGTTAGGACTCTTTTACAAATAACCCTGTTAGGGGTGGTGGACTCACTGTCCAAAAGCTCACTGCTTTATGGTGAAGTCTACAACCTTCTGTATAATAGATATGCACTATATCTAATGATGAACTATAAAGTAGACCTGTTGTCTTGATCAGTTCCAGTGTATTGCAATCTTTCACTTCTTCTTCACATAGACTCTTGATGAATGAACCAACTTTCATAATCCGCTCTGTACATCTTTCTTATCTTTTCGTATCATTTACACTTAGCGTGTCACCTTTGACTTGCTATAAGTATCTTCCTCAAAGTATGAGATCATGGGACCTGTAAGACAACTCTTCATAACATCATTGTCGGTTCTACTAAGCACACAAGCATTATTACAACTGCACAAGTATAAACTGAATAGATGTGACGCTTCACTAAGTCGACCTCACTAATTTAACTCTAACTTTGCAATATTCTTGAAACACGTTTGGCACCTTTGGATTAATATCATCAACTCATAACTAATCATGAATATACACATGCATATACCAAATATAGGTGCAACTCAAGGAACACATGATATACGTTGGCCCTAAGCCGTTACACTTCCAGAACTGTAACTGCCAATAACAGAATTACATAACTTTGCTAAAACATCATATCTGGGTCTACGTGTATGAACATAACATAATAAACATGTCAAAAACATGTATCTATCCATGCAAGTCTTCATATCATCATTCTGATAAGTAGATACACAATTACTACTGTTTATTATATGTTGTCATCAATGACAAACATACAATCAATCAACTGTTCAGAATCAAATCTCCAACAATCTCCCCCTTTGACATTGATGGAAACGTATGATATAAAAAACATCCTTTGTTCATGGTGTCCTCTTTCTTTTACAATCTTCTCAATATCCTCATCAAACATTTCTCTAAACTGTTGCAGTTCCTCTGTCTATGTTTTTGTTCCATGTATATACTCCCCTAGAGTATATGCTCCCCCTTAGTACATACTCCTCCTTACTATATACTCCCCCTTTGACATCAATGGCAAAGGGCACCATAGTCTTTTGGGTACAGGTACTACTCTAAAAGTAGAGTAGTCGACCATTCATCAGTCACTTAATGACTGATGTCTTTGTTGCTTCTTCTAAATAGACTTAGGAGAGGGGATTACTTCCAACTTCTCCCTGAGATACTCAAAATTATCCTTGGATAAGGGATTTGTAAAAATATCTGCCATCTATTCTTTGGTGTTCACATAGTCTAATTTAACTTCTTTGTCTACAACCTTTTCTCTTAAGAAATGGTACTTGATCTCTATGTGTTTTGTCTTTGCGTGCACCACAGGGTTCTTAGACATGTTGATAGTGCTAGTATTATCACAATGAATAACAATAGGATAATCAACCTGAATGCCAAAGGCTTTAACCATCTGTTTGATCCAAACCATGGTTGAACAATTTAGTGCCGCTGCAACATATTCAGCTTTTGCTATTGACTAAGAAATATAGTTCTGCTTCTTGCTTATCCAAGAAACCAACCTATCTCCAAGGAATACTACTCCTCCTGAAGTTCTCTTCCCATCATCAATACATCCTACCCAATCTGCATTTGTATACGCATGAAGCTTTACATTCTCTAATTTAGGATACCATAAACCATAGTCTATAGTTCCCTTTAGATATCTGAATATCCTCTTGACTGCCATTAGGTGACTCTACTTGGGTTCAACTGCAAATATTCCAACAATGCCAACTGCATTAGATATGTCAGGTCTAGATTGAGTTAGATAAATGAGTTTACCAATCATAGATTTGTACAATATTTTATCAACTGTTGTGGAATCATCATCCTTTGATAGCTTGCTTCTTGTTATCATGGGAGTGCATACTAGCTTACAGTCCTCCATCTGGAAGGTCTTCAATATTTCCTTCACATATTTTGACTGATTAATAAATATACCTTAATCTATTTGTTTTACATTCAGTCCCAAAAAATATTTTATAGGACCAATCATACTCATTTCAAATTCATTCTGCATTTCTTTTGCAAATGCTATACTGAGCTTGTCATTACCTCCAAATATAATGTCATCAACAAATATGGAAACTAATAGTAATCCACCAGGTGTCTCCCTTGTGAATAGGTTATAATATGTTTCTCCTTTCTTGAATCCAATCTTGGTGAGATAACCATCAAGTCTCTCATACCAAGCTCTTGGGGCCTGTTTAAGACCATAGAGTGCTTTCTTCAATTTGCATACCATGTCTGGTTCATCTGAAAGACT
>MU228375.1:47687-60395 GCA_018584345.1 Thuja plicata | reverse complement strand
ATGCTCTACAAATGCAAGATTCTCCTAGCTTCGATAGGATGATTAAGAATGCTCTCCGTATCGAAGAAGTCATGGTCAAAAAGGGGGAGATTACCCTACAAAATGAAAGCAAAGGCAGTAGCTCCAATTCCAAGCCTAAATGGTGGAAACAAAATAAAAATTTTGTCAATGACAGAGTGGTTGATGCTTCTAACATTAATTCCAAAACCGAAGCATTCAATTTGACCAATGGTATGCAAGCAAGCAAGGAGGCTAAAATAACACCTCTCATTCCCAAAGCCAACAATGATAATGACAAGGGACAAGCTTGGAATTCAAAACCCCAAAGAACATTCACACCTTTGGGAGAACCTCTTGAGAACATCTTAAAAACATTGGTGGATAACAAAGTCCTTACGATTCCTGATTCTAAATCTTGGGAACCAATGGTCAAACCTAGATGGTGGGATGATAACTCTTACTGTGTCTTCCACAAAAACAAGGGACACAAGACAAATAATTGTCTCAAGCTCAAGCATGTTATCTAGGACCTCATCGAAGGGGGTAAGATCAAGGTGGATGGACACACTACAAATGAAGGTCACATAGCCTTTAACAAACCATTCCCTAATTATAATCAAGGAGAAACATCTAAAGGAAAAGGTAATGAGGTAAACTACACCTATTCCAAGAATGACAATGTGATCAATATGCTCAGCATTAAAAATGAATCTGTCAACATGGTCACCATCAAAGGAGCCTCATCCTCCACAAATGCTATAACCCAGAGCCAAGCACAAGTTACAATCAAGGGACCTCCAAAACTGATATCCACACCCAAGGTTCCTATTATCACTATTCCTAAACCAGGAGTAAAACATATGGTCACTATCCTTAGAGTGAAATATGAATTGGTAGACCAATTGCAAAGAACTACTGCCAAAATTTCCATCTTCGAATTAATCAAAATATCCACGGTGCATAGAGAAATCCTAGAACAAGCTCTACACATTGCTAATGTTCCAAAGGATATAGATATAGACAAATTCCAAGCGATGGTCAATCACATTTCAACACCACATTACCTCTCCTATTGAGGAGGATGACAAATCATTGACCCATCCACACAATCAACCCCTCCATATCAAAGTTCTTATTCATAAATCCCATGTTAGACACGTATTGATAGATGGAGGTGCCGAATTAAATATTTGTACATTGGATCTTGTCAGGAGGCTAGGCCTCTCAGAGAAAATAATTGACTCTAGAAATAAAATAACCATCAAAGCATATGATAAGGAAGAAACATCCTCCCGAGGTATTATTTGTCTACCCATCAGAGTTGGACCGATTGAAAGGGATGTTATATGTCAAGTTTTGGATCTACCACTAGCCTACAAAATTCTACTAGGGAGACCATGGATCCATGAGATGCAAGTTGTACCATCCACTTATCATCAATGCATCAAGTTCCCACATAATGGGATAGAGGTGACAATTCCTGCGGATGCCAACTACGCTTGCAATAATATTAAAGTAGGTAGCATGATCCCACCCAAAAATGAGACTATGGACGCAGTTACTCCTGAAACTACCAAAGACATGGTCATGAAGGGCTTTAGCAAAACATTGAAACTTCAAGAAACAGGTATGGGAGAATACAAGTTGGACCTAACTCCCTCCCTAACAGAGCTTCTAGTATCACCAAGATCCTACAGAAAACCATCATCAACATTCACACCTCTTGCAGTCCAGGAACTAGAAGTACACAAGGCTACTGGTATGATAAAGGCATCCACGTCTTCTATAGATAACATAGAAGAGAAGGCAGTCTTAAATTGACTTTACAACGGAGAACTAGTGGACTCTAAGGTCAAAAATGTAAAGATATCCCCAGAACAGTATGGAAAGGGATATGATTTCCTCAAACAAATGGGATACAAAGGAAAAGGACCTCTAAATGACACAGGATGAGGAATCATTGAACCCATACCCATGGAGTTCCACCTCAATAGAGATAAAAGAGGATTGGGCTTTAATACTCAAACCAACAAACCTACTTCAAAGTAGAGTCCACCTTCTGAAGTAGAGAGTGTTAAAATAGATGAAATAGTATCAGAACCATGGCTTTATGAGAGATTGCTACATCTTGGTACAGAGAATCTTGAATATCAAGGTGAATGCTACATACCTAGTTTTGAGGTACCACAGGATCTTCATACTCCTTTATTAGAACAACCGCCCATTCAAGAGGTAGGAGACACCATAGCTACAATCACTCAAGAGGAACCCTAACCACAAAATTTACATCCTAACTGGGGGCAATTGGTCACTATTACACATGTCCTAGATCTACCTCACTTTGATCTACAAGTAGCTAACCGAGTCCATCAACTAAACATTGTTGAATATTTGAATAGATCTGATGATGATGTCACAAACTCTCATGACTATGAGTATGATCGGTTATCTATTGCTTCTGAAGAAATTGGGATAGACACAATTCACATGTTTGCAGCTTCCGCAGCTCTTAGTAGACGACCTAACATTCCTTTTAATGACACAGAGCCTCTTGAAGCAAAAGAAGAGTTCCTTCCTCCAATCATTGATGGAGACACTGGTTGATATGTAACACTACGAGAATTTCATAGGCTACAAGCAAGAAGCCTCCTTTTACAAAGGCATGATGATGAGTTATCTACTAATGAGTCACTAGAGTTTGATCTATATATAACTGACAATGACCCTTTTAACAACAATCTCGCTCGTATAGATCTAAACATTGAAGATATTAACTTAATAGACTGTGTCATGTTGGTTAACAGTTTTGATGCTCACACGATGTTGTCCTTCTTAGAATCTGACTCCCTAAAATTGGTACTTCCAGACCTAATTGATTGGACTGAAACAGATCCTACACCTATGCTTGACTTTTCCAATGACCACTCCCTAGCTTGTTACCTTAATGCTTGTGAACCTCACCCTTCTTCCACCAATGCAAGGAGTGAGAACATGTCATAGGAGGATATCAAGTTTCTTAGTCACCAATTGAAAAAAAAAAAAAAAGCGGACTGATGGTGAAAACCACTCTGTGGCAGTATCAGATCTCAAAATAGTAAAGAAAAAAGACATATTTGATGATGAAAACCTCTCAGAGGTGCCAAAGGATAAGACTCTTGATATCCTCCCTGAACACTTTCAGGAAAGATCTTCAGTATTAATTGAACCAACACAGCCAGTGAACTTGGGCATGGTTGAAGATCCTCAGATAGTTCATCTAGCACAATCCCTATCAGAAGAAGAGAAGGAACAATTCACAGAATTCCTGAAGAAAAAAAAAATCAAATTTGCCTAGTCCTACACTAATATGCCAGGGCTAGATCCCAATCTCATTATGCACCACTTATCTATAGCTCCCGGGATCAATCCCATGAAAAAAAAACTTAGAAAAATGCATCCTCATGTTGCATTACTGGTGAAAGGAGAATTAGAAAAGTTGTTAAAAGCTGGATTCATTCGAGTCATTGCCTATGCAGCTTGGATCTCCAATGTGATCCCTATTTCTAAATCTGATAAATCTATTAGGATCTGTACAGACTTCAGAGACCTCAACAAAGCATGTCCGAAGAATGTCTTCCCTCTACCAAATATTGACATGAGCATAGACCTTACAGATGGGTACCAGATGTATTCCTTAATGGATAGATTCTCGGGTTATAATCAAATCAAGATCACCCCTGAGGACCAAGAGAAAACTGCATTCACATGTGCATGGGGCACATTTTGCTGGAACGTCATGCCATTTGGGCTAAAGAATGCTGGAGCAACATATCAAAGAGCTATGACAACCATATTCCATGACATGATGCACAAAAACATGGAAGACTATGTCGATGACACACTGGCTAAATCCAAAGAAAGAGGTACTCATATTGCAGATTTAGGAAAGATATTGGATTGAATGGAACAGTTCCAACTCAAGCTCAATCCAAACAAATGTGCCTTTGGGGTTCAATCAGGCAAACTCCTAGGATTCATAGTATCAGCAAAGGGAATTGAAGTAGATCCTGCAAAGGTAAAAGCTATTCTAGAGATGACTCCTCCCTATAATATTATTCAAATGAGGATGCTACAAGGAAGACTCCAGTCTATCAAGAGATTCATGTCCCAACTTACTGATAAGGCACAACCCTTTACTAAGCTACTACATAAAGGGGTTGCGTTCAACTAGGATGAACAATGTGAAGCAAACTTTAGAGAATTAAAGGCATACCTAGCTTCACCACCTATTCTTATGGCACCTATTCATGGAAAACCTTTGCTCCTATACATTTTAGCTATAGCTACATCACTAGGAGTATTACTGGCGAAAGAAGATGAAACAAAGAAAGAGAGAGCTATCTACTACATTAGTAGAACTTTAGTCGCTTATGAGCTCAATTATAGAATTATTGAGAAAGCATGCTTAGTAGTTGTCTTCGCATCACAAAAATTAAGACACTACATGCTTTCTCACACAGTCAAGCTCATAGCTAAGATCGATCCTCTGAAGTATCTTTTAAGCAGAACAACATTAACAGGCCACTTGGAAAAATGGGTCCTCATTCTAAGTGAGTTTGACATTAAGTATGTTGAACATAGGTCTTTCAAAGGAGAGGTACTTGCAGATCAACTGGCTGATTCACCGCTCCAGGATGATACACCATTACTAATTGAATTTTCTGATGAAACAATCATGCATCTCACTGAACATTCATGGAAGATGTACTTTGACAGGTCATTTACTCAACAAGGATCTGGAGCCGAGGTTCTCTTCATTACTCCACAAGGATATAAGATTCCCAAATCTTACAAATTAATGTTTCCATGCACCAACAATATCTCAGAATATGAAGCATTGGTCAATGGCCTCAAACTCACCATAGAATGGAAGATCATTAAGCTCCACATATATGGTGACTCCTAACTAGTTGTCAATCAAATCAATGGGGAATATCAAACAAGAGATGAAAAATTGATGCCCTACAAGCAACTAGTTGACGATTTGAAGAAATACTTTGTCTTTGTCACCTTCCAACAGATACCAAGATCAGAGAATAAAGCTGCAAATGCTATGGCTACCTTGGCATCCATGTTACAACTAGAGGAACATCAATTCTGTTATGACTTCTTGGTGGAAGAAATATCCTATCCTACCTTTGCTAACCCTAAATACTAGGTAATATGTGCCTTGAATACCCTAGATCAATCCTGATATGCCAGTATCATTGCCTACCTTTCTGACCAAACCATTCCTGCCAATCTATCTAGAAACAAGAAAAGATCCCTGATTAGGATAGCATCGTGTTACATCCTCATAACTAACAACCTATATCAACGCAGTCTTGACGGTACACTTCTTCGGTGTTTAGAACTAGAAGAGTCTGATCTAGCTTTAAAAGATGTCCATGAAGGTGTATGTGGATCACACTCAAACAGCTTTTCATTAGCTAAAAAATTACTCAGAGTAGGCTATTATTGGCCTACCATAGAGAAAGATGCTATTCAATTTTTGAAAGCATGTCTTAAATGCCAGACACATGGAAACCTCATCCATGCTCCTGCCAAAGAACTGATACCTTTCATAACACATTGGCCATTTCAACAATGGGCCTTTGACTTGGTTGGACAAATATATCCCAACTCTTCAAATGGACACAAGTTCATCATTACGGCCACTGAGTATTTCATGAAATGGGTCAAACCTATGCTGCTAATCAAAGCCACTGGCAAACAGGTGGCTATGTTCATTCTGAACTACATTATTTGTAGATATGGGATACCCTCTTCAATTGTGACAGAAAATGGGAGCCAATTTAAAAATCAATACATTGATGACCTCTGTGAACAGTTCCATATCACTCAACATTGCTCCTCAATCTATTATCCTCAAGGTAATGGACAGGCTGAGGCATCGAACAAAAAAATTCTCAAAATTCTACACAGAACTGTAAGCAAGTCTGGCAGAGACTGACATCTACAACTGAATTTGGCACTATGGGCCTACAAAACAAGCATCAGAACACCAACTAGAGCCATGCCATTTTCTCTGGTCTATGGCACTGAGGCAGTACTACCTATTGAGGTTGAAATCCCATCTGTGCAGATATCTTTACAAGGACTGGTTACTAATGAGTAGTACCGCATTGATCAGGTCAATTCTCTAGACCTACTAGATGAGTGTAGACAACAAGCATTCGATCACCTCAAAGTGTACCAAGAAATAATGTCCAAAGGTTACAATAAGAAGGTTAAACCATGCAAGTTTGAGGTGGGAGACCTTGTCCTGAAAGAGAATCCTAAGAACCAACCTAACAAAGAGCAGAAAGGAAAGTTTGAACCTAACTGGCTGGGACCTTATGTTATCACTGCTACTTTTGGGACTGGAGCTTATCAATTAGCTACACCTGAGGGAGACATTCTTCTAAATCCTATCAACACTCTACATTTGAAGCGGTTCTACACTTAATGTTTGGCTAGTAGAGCCTGTACAGCAAAAAGTTCTTGCAAAACACCAAAAATATTCAGAAAATTGATCCTGAAGAAATCCAAAAATAGTGGAAAAAGTCCTACAAAATAGGTATCCTTGGTGAAAACCTGGTAAATAGGCACCTTGATACTACAAAAATATTCAAAAAAGCAAAAATAGAAAAAAAATTGAAAAATAGAAAAAGTGTCTTGATGAGCACCTAGTAAAACAGGTATCTTGGTAGCAAAAAAAAAGAAAAAGATCTTGCCAAGTGGTGAAAACCTGGCAATTAGGTGTCACTTGTGTTCTACACTCCATCTATCAATTTGCTATTGATACTAGGCCTTCATAATTTTTCCTGTGCTCATATGCTGACTTCATTTTTCCTACATGATTATCTTATCCTCGCTTGGGATTTGTCTATCTTTATGTCTTAGGAATAGGTCATTCTTCACTAGGGGCATCTTTATTAGCATAGTCAGTCATGGTTGCTAGGTTTCTCTAGGATGGTTTGCTTCATGAACACAAATTTTTTGGACACATGCAAAACAATGTCACTTCCTCAAAAATAAAGGTGTCTTTTGACAACATGGAACATGACATTTAAGACACAGACATGGAACACCATATTGCTTATATTCTAATTTTTTGATTGATGAATCTTTACTGTGTTTGACAGACGGATGAACATAGTATTACTTAAACACATAGTTTTCTCATGGTTTGATTATGATTCTTTTATATCCTGATGATGTTTTCAACTAGGGGCATCTAAGTAATTATAAAATTTTATTTGATTGATTCTCAAATTGATGATTTGTTATGTCTTCTTAGTTACTCAATGACGTTTGCGCAAAGACAAAGAGTCACAAGGATAGGAGGCATAATATTTTATTAATTTTTTGTGTATGGTGATTGTTTCAAATGATCCTATAAATTTCACCTAACTTAGATGTTTATGGTAAGAGCTGCCACTATGGGTGGATAGCCGCATATATCTTGATCTTTGCTATGTGTAAACTATGGTGAGTTTGACACAATTTCCTTGTCTATTTTTTGATCCAGATTATCACTAAGGTATATGAATCATAATGTACCCAAGGATATGAATTTTCAAGGTCATTGTGGGTTCAATATCTTGCCTTAATCAGAATCTAGTATATTAAAAAGAAGATGACTATTTTATTATCCTGGCTTCTATGCCTTGATGCCTAAGTCTAATTCTGACATTTCTATAAAACATAGTATTGATATTATCATAATATTAGTGGGTATTAGTGATGGTTGTACTATTAGGTATCCATTTTGAAAAGTGCCCAATGATGATAAAAATGATGCAATATTTGCTAAATCAGTGACAAGTCCTAAGAGTCTTCATATAGCTGCATTTAAAGATTGTCTAATGTATTTTTTCAACAATGTTAACAACATAAGGAAATTTACGCTCAAAACATGGTTTCTATCTTCTTCTACAAATATCAATTTAATTACATCATTTATATTACTGATATCATCCATAGAATACATTTTGCATTCATTTGGAAACATGAAATTGGGAAAATACAAAAATAAAAACATCCATGTATTGCATTTTCACTTCTACATCCTAAGTGCATCCATACATATATTCTTGCATAACTGGAAAAAGAAAACGTACATTTGCATTTTCACATAGATATCATTTGTTCATATCAGTAATATACTCATCACATCCACATTATAAAAATGATGTTATCAACTATAAACTCACTCATCCCGAGATCAAGATATCATCACATGTGCAACAGATACATTTACCACATCTATGAAAAGAAAACTAGATACATTTACCACATGAAACGTGTCAGAATCCATAAACTACAAAAATGATACAAGTCAAAGCATAAAAGAGTATCATAGCATAAAGTGTATCAGATAGTATACAGAGTATCAGTAAGCATAAAGAGTATCACAACATAAAGTGTATCAGATATTATATAGTGCATTAGTGCACATAAAGGGAATCAGTATGCCAAAAAGCATGAATCACATATATATATACAGATCAATGTAATATACAAAAAGGGGGATCTCAGCAGGATCCAGATATACATGTATAATCTCAAAAAGAAACAAAATGGTGCAAAGTATCAACTCTAGCCTACCCCCTCTCCCTGGTTAGGAGGAGGAGGAGGAGGTGGCATGAATGGAGCTGCTGGAGGTGGCATGGCCCCCTCTGACTGCTGAGCTATATGAGAAAAAGTGGGTGCTCTCTGACCCTCCAATACTGCTGCGTGATACAAGGAATAATAGTATGTCACCCTCTGTCCCCGATGGACTACTGTTTGGGTCTATGTATCCCTCTCAGCTCTCAGCCGCTCCAACTGTCTATCCATGTCTGCTAAAAGTGCATCAGCAGTGGTAACCC
The DNA here is from genome assembly GCA_018584345.1 of Thuja plicata. Classification (NCBI taxonomy): domain Eukaryota; kingdom Viridiplantae; phylum Streptophyta; class Pinopsida; order Cupressales; family Cupressaceae; genus Thuja; species Thuja plicata. Next base: position 51,501 of record MU228375.1, on the reverse strand, counting down.
TAGCCTCCAAGGCTGTAATCTGCGCTCTGAGATGCTCTCTCTCCTTCTCACACCTCGATAGAGGGTCCTTGTCTCTACCAATATCCTACTCCTACACTCTCTATCTCCGCTATCTCTATTGTTCAGGAGTAAGTAACAGGATAGGATCTCTCTGTGGGGCCACAAATCTGTATCTTTGGCATCTCTTCCCACTACCACTCAGACTGCCACTATCCACCACCTCTCCACCTCCCCCCTATCATCACCATCGTGCCTATCATCTGGGGGATGGTGCCTATCACCTTTGCCACTATCACGACCCCCATGTCTACCTGGTGCTCTATCTCTACCACCTCTCCCCCTGACAGGTTTATCCTTGGGCTCATAATCCAGTGGCTCCTCTATAAAAGGAATGATCTCCTCAGGTACTATGAATCATGGAAATGGATGCTAAAGCATCTCTATAGTGTACCCATCTGATACTCTAGCATCCTCAACATCTAGGTGAGGGTCCCAGTCTATTGCCACCATATCACAGATATCCTATGAGGTAGTATCATAAGTAAGTTGTGCCCCCCACTCAGCTACCTCATCTCTGATTTGAGCATATACTGCCACATCCTCTATGCAACCCTGTCATCGGCCATACTGCCTCAGAACTCTGGTGATCAAGAAGTGCTCAATAATATATCTCGTACGCCCAATCAAATATCTGCTCTGACATAAAAAAGGCACCTGTCATGCATCAGAAGTGCATACCTCACATTCTAGGTATGGTCACCATACAACCTCTGTCATATCGTCGAATAATCGATGCCAATACTCAACCTTGCCCAGGTGGGGCTGCTGTAAGAGACCTGCATACATGTACACATAGGGCTACTTTGGTGCCCTCTGCCTATCAATAATTATCCATGTCACTGGAATGTGCTCCCAAGCCCATATCTGAAGGATCAGTATACCCACAGTCATGCTGCGAGTATGGTGGTATACAATCTCATGGAGCTCATAATATATATGAGCTAATATGCAGCTCCCCCAGGTAAATCGTCGACGGTGGATGATCATCTGTTCTACCATGCTGACCCAACCCACCAAGAAACCATGTTGCCCTCTGTCTGGCATAAGGAGGCCTCCTACCAATCTAGCTAAGTATACAGCTAATCAATCATAGTGATTGACCATGTAGTCCCAGGATAGGTATCTGTGATCTATACTGTCATCCTGGAAGAATATCTGAGCAGTCCCGAGCACCACACCAGATCTCGACTCGAAGAACACCTCATGTCCAACCATGGGCATGCACAAGATCTTCCAAACATCCTCGGGTGTCATAGTGATCTCACCAGTAGGTAGGTGGAAGGTTTTGTGCTCTGAATGCCATCTCTCGGCAAGACCAGTCAACAACCCTCTGTTTACCCTGATCTCAGGTAAACCAATCAATGCCCGCAATCTACATCAAATCATGGTAGTCTGCTCATCATCTGACAATTGACTAGACAATGCCAGAATTCACGCAGGATACATGCCTTGAAAGGCGACTACCTCAAACTGGGCCTGATTTTTGACAATACAGTAAAGCATCAGCATTCTATCTATAACAAAGGGCATATTCCTACTCTACTAAGTCATTTCAAGTTTGCAAGATGCAAACAGATCAAAGCAATTTAAAAACCTAAGTTTTCTACTAGATGCGATCTTGGAAATACAGGATGTGATTGCACATACAGGATGCGATCCTAGAAAAGTAGGATACGATCTTAAATACAGGGTATGATCCCTGAAATATAGAATGTGACCCACTGATGGGTTTCTTCATAAAATAAGACTAAATCTACAAGACTGGATGTGATTTGGGAAAACCCAGATGCGATGTAGAATTTGGGAAAAACCAGATATGATCCAGAAAAAACTAGATGCGATTCGCATTTCACAGGATGCGATCCGGAATTCCGGATGCGATCCTACCTCCTAAGGGCTCTAAAAAGCACAAAAAAGCATAAAATTTAAAAATTCCAATTTCACAAGGTAGTTTATTGGGTACTTACCGGCGATGGGTAGTCGGTTGGTCGCTGGTGTCATCAGCTCAGCTCGAATTGATGTTTCCTCATGGGGATCACCATTTTTCTGCAGAGCTCTCTGATTTGCTATAGCTAAATGTGAAAATGAATAGTGAAATGGTCAATTTGGAGGCTTATATGGGTCTTTTGGGATATTTAGGGTTTCCAAACCTCCTCTCAGACAACTACAAGATCATTTGTGTTCTCTTTTTCCTCAATCAGGAACCAAATCGAAGATGCCTATGAGATTTTTAGTAGCACAGTGTCATTTTGTGACAGTTTTAAAAAAAATTGTGAATTTCCTTCATTTGTTCACCACATTGGTAAATAATGCACATTTCATCATACATCTTGATCTAGACATCATTGTCACTCATATTTTCACGTAATTAACTTGTTAATCATGTGTTTATTTTTTAAACACACCTTCTTCTACTCCACTCTTTCTGGGCTTATCACTTCCTGCAAGTGTTATGATCTATTCAACTGAGGGATTTTTATTTCTTTTCCTTCAATTTCATTTCTGAGGGGGCATGATCACACTATCATCAACTATTTTTTTTTTTGGCTCGAAGCTGCATTAAAAATGACTTCGTTATCAAACTAGGGGCATAACAGTTTCCTTGACTAAGTCGGATCTGTTGGATAGAAAACTTTGGTTCTCATGAGATGGATATCTTATGTTTTCTCATTTTAGAAGATTTTTAAAGCTCCTGGCAGCTCCATACTAGCTTTTGGACGATAACCAAGTTTAGAATCAGTATTATCAATTTTTGGACAACAACCAAGTTCAAAATTGGTATTTTTAAAATCTTTTATTGATCTTTGGATGACAACCAAGTTCAAAATTAATTCTATCAGTTTTGTTCGATCAAGTGTGAGAGTGATCTCAACAACATTTTGTTCGACAACCAAGAATGAAATTCTCAATCTTTGTGAAGTCAAAATTGAAAACTTTCTTTGAATCAATGCGCTGCTTGCACATCAATTCAAAGAGGGGCAAATGTAACTACCTAAATTTGGTCTACCACAACTATGGACCCTATTTACCCTAAGTGTGATCATACCCTTGATTATGTCCAAATGACCCTGTTACTGCTTGGCATAATTCTTTAAATCAATTTAATATCCTAGGTGATTTTTATCACTAAATTATATTAAGTATTATAGCCATATAATTCAAATTAATTTTGACTAATCAAATCAAATCAAAAATCAAATATGGCTATAGTATTTAATTATAAAGGAATTAAATAAATCCCTAAATCAAATACCCACTTGCAAAATAACCCATTCTCCTAACCTATTTAATTTAATTAAAATGGCTATAGTCCCCTGATTATTAAAAAGAAATTAAATTGTTTAAATAATTAATTCCTATGTTTTTAAATGAATTAAATAAGTTTATTTCATTTATTAATATTTCCTCAAACCCCAACCTAACCTATCTCAACCACTTCTACCCTCGGTTCTAACCCTTCTCAACCCATTCACCCATGCTAATCTAGTCCTAATCCTAAATTCTTCTCTAACCCACCTCCTAATTTTATCACATTCCATTAAGGAATGCTTAGCAACTCAACCCACTTGAGAAAGTCCACTTTCTCAAGCTGGACTTTCTTAAAGTCCATTTTCTCAAGCCACTCTATTACATCCTCCCTTGCCTCTTTAAGGCTTTCATTAATGACTTATTAATGAAGATGTCTTAAGCCTATGTCTCTCCCATGCCTTATTAATGCCTTGGGCATTAATGGCTCTTACATCTTCATTTATGA
>MU228374.1:4302369-4328258 GCA_018584345.1 Thuja plicata | reverse complement strand
CACACTGTAAAATAATTAAATATATTAATAAAAATTCTTTCAGGGCTCCGGCCTTTTACCGAAAAAAAAAAAAAAAAACTTCAAATTTTATATAATAAACAAAAAAAAGATAGACAAATATTTATATAATGAGTATATAAATATGTTATAAAATCAAAGTTTTCAAGTTCTAAATACTAAGATTTGAACTTACTTCTTAAATATATGCTTAAGTAAATTTCTAAAATGAAAATTATATTTTACCTGAAGCGACATGGATTATTAAATTATTTGTATTAAATAAAGAAATATATAGAATAAAAAAAAATTGAGTTTTAATATTTTATGAATTAATATTGAAAATAAAAATAAATAAGCATATGTATTGTACTACATAAAACTGCAGTTGGTGTCATGTGAGTTTGTACTTAGCAATCTTTATGTATCAGTCTAGGAAAGCAGTACTAGACGGTACCATGCCCAACGATGGGATGGCATAGCCATGAGAGGCATGGGGTCATGGAGAAATTGTCAATTGGGTAGCCGCTACAACTCCTTTGTCCCTCTTCAAGCACGTGTATCCTCATATCCAATTTGGAAACATATCTGATATAACCCGAATAGATGTCAAATATTGTGCCCATGTGTGCCCAAAAAACTAGATTTTCTAACCGTGCCAAATACTATGTGATATGAAAGTATGGATGATATACTCATATTTATGATTTCTAGTTATTAGAAAATGAACCCAAGTTGAAATCCATAGAATTCTGACATGTGTAGCAATATGGAACTTATTTTCTTACTTCAAAGAGTGAGTCATCTCCTTACATAATAAATGTTCCATGCATATTGTAGACTAAAGAATTTTTAGAGCCATGCATCATAGTTGATCCATTAGGGGAGGCAATCATCCAATAGCCGCATAGGCTAACTTCATGCACCTACATATCCTAAATGATAAGTCAAATTTTAACATTTTGTTACAACTACAAGGACATTTGGCCACAAGCATTGGTTCTTCAACCAACATTTATTCAAAATTGTCAATGCTTGTGGCCAAATGTCCTTGCATTCGTAACATGTCCCAATAATGGTGCACAAACAAGCCAATTACCAACCAAAAAAGGTAAAAAAATGATCAGCTATTAGTAAATGTATGATCAACTATTGTTATATGTGATCATTTTTTGGGTTCCTTTAGTATTAGTAATTGGAAGGTAAACATGACAAAAAGATAGACACCCTAACTATTAATGGATCATCTCCCCTACCAAATTAATTTTTCAAGGAACAAAAGCATCCAATTAATCACTCATAAGAAACAATAGAAACAACATCAATGCTTGGACTTAACTATATAATAAGAATAATAGGCCAGACAACGCGCATTTTCATTCTTAACAACATCTATGCACAAAACCCCCCACTTTATTGATGACGACATAATTTTTTTCATTTAAAATTCAACTAAACACGTAAATAATCTGCAACCTTGTGAAAAGATTTTCTAAGAGTTTTAATGTCCGGCTGCCTTATAATTACATGTATTCCCCACCATATCACCACATTTTTTCCCTCCACAGATTGGATTTCAAGTTTTTGATACAACATTCACACGCAAATGACATACAGGGCTTCCAATTTAAAAGACCGGGGCATTCTCAATAAAAACATGATGGTGTAGTATGCTGTAGGAATGATAGCTTGACATTTCATTATGGTTTTTGATTGAAAATTTTTACAGAGAGACTAAGTTTAATTCCAGTTTTGATTGGAAACTTCTACAATCATGTCTAAAACTGTACCTGTATGATAGCCACTCTTAATAAAAGCAAAGTTCAGATTAAGATATGGATAAACAATCAGACCTAAGCAGACAAATCCCCATTATAACATAGTACATTTGACATTTGTAATCGACAAACAGAATGTTACCAGTCAATGATTCAAATTCAGCAAATGAAATCGTTAGGCTTCTCCAATAATCCAGAACACATAGATATTAACCGTAAACGAAACTAACAAAACAACAACAATTTTCAGGGATTTCAAGGCATGTACTTAAATCAGAGAGCCATCCTTGTTAAACAAGCACCCTCTATCAAAAAAATGCCATTAAAAGAGATTAGTTATAAACCAGCACCAAACTTCACGAAGGCACGAGATGCTTATAACTTAAGCTATTGCTTTTATTATTAACAGCTTCTAATCAAAATCTTTCTAAGAGGATTCGAAACACCACATTGTATAAAATCTCAAATCGAATAACCAAGTAGACGTAAAATTTTAGAGCAACAGCCTGGTGTTGTAGCAGCTTCCTCGAAAACCGAAACCCAACTCATAAAATCGAAAGGTCCTAAATAAACCCTACAGAGTATGAAAATAAGAGCTACAAAAGCATAAACTTCCAACAAATGGTGGTGTCAAAAGACACCATAGAATCAGAAGAAGGGGATAAAGAAGACTAGCCGCCGAAGCCATAGAGGGTTCTGCCCTGCCTCTTCAAGGCATAAACGACATCCATAGCCGTGACAGTCTTCCTGCGAGCATGTTCAGTGTAAGTGACGGCATCTCTAATAACATTCTCAAGAAATATCTTGAGAACTCCCCTGGTTTCTTCATAAATGAGGCCACTGATGCGCTTTACGCCTCCTCTCCTTGCCAGTCTGCGAATGGCAGGCTTGGTAATACCCTGGATGTTATCTCGCAGGACTTTCCTGTGCCTCTTTGCTCCTCCTTTGCCCAGCCCCTTTCCACCCTTTCCTCGGCCCGACATAGTTTTCGATTTTCAGTAACAAGAAGAAATCCGCTTCAATGACGCCCTATGGAAAACCAGAACAAAACTAATATCTTAAATCGATTGCACTCCGTTTATTTATACCCACCGCGTCTCAAAAGTTTGAATTCCTTTCCCGCTCGACCATTTTAAATCTTTGACCGTTAAATCCTTTTGTGATCCGTGGCTCTATCTTCTCCCAAGTCTCCACCGTGCGATTGGCGTCGCACGGATCGATGAACCCGATAAAAGTATTAACAATTACGCAAGGGAAAGTTCGACCGAAGATGTTTAACTCTCAATGATATGATAACTTTTTGCTTTCTTGGGTTTCATTACTCTACCCCTATTGATAATTTGTAATTTTAAAACTAGCAATCGCACTTTAGTGTGCAATGGGAACACCATAGAGTTGTGGAAAGGTCATTTAAGTATTTGTCTCTTTGTTTGTCACTCCTTCTCATCCTCTCTAGATCTTCTTATCTTTGTATCTATATATCTCACCATCTATATATCTTTATAACTCTTCCTCTCTAGTTCTCCCTTTATATGTCTCCTTCTGTATCTCTTTCCATCTTTACCTCTTGATCTATCTCTAACTTTATCTATTTTCCCCATCCTCCCACTTTATATTCATTTAAATCTATATACAACCATCTCTCTCCATCACCCCCTTCCTATATCTTTTAATCTTTACATCTCTATGTTTCTTCTCCCATCTCTCCCTCTATATGTATCTCTTTTTTGTCATCTCTCTATCACTCTCTATGCATATATATCTCCCCCTTTCTACCTCTCTCTATGACTTTCTACTTATATCTTTATCTTTATATTTCTCCCTCTTTCATTCCCTAATTTGTATATATTTACATCTTCCATCTGCACTCCTCTCTCTCTCTCTCTCTCTCTCTCTCTCTCTCACACACACACACACACACCTATTCCACACAAAGTATATAAAATGACATGAAACCAATAGAAAATATATTTATATTTATTTGTCTAGAAAAGTATATTTATATTTGTAGAAATACCTATTAATAGATTTTTTTATAAGCATATATATAAATCTATGTATTAATTTATTTACAAAAATTTATAATTAAATTTTAAAATACTTATTAAAAACCTACAAGTATTTATAATTACATTTGTAAATGTCTAAATGCTTATAATTTATAAAACACACCTGCCTACTTATAATATTATAAATATTAAAATTTTAATAATATTTTTACATAAATCATATAAATTTATATAAAACATTAATTTAATTTTTAGATTTTAACTTAAAATCATAGTACATATTTGACCTAGAAAATGCGCTTGAAAATTTTAAATGTAATCACTTATCATATATCATTATTAAAATAGTCAAAATAATCTTATTTTTACAAAAATTTAATAATTAGCTAAAAAATAATTTAATAAAATTAAACAATATCATTAAATAAAGTAAGATCAACATAAATTTATTTATATTTGTTCAGATTAAATAAAAATCAAGTCACCTTCCTCCAAATTGCACACCATTGTACAGGATTAGTGATGTGGGCCATTTCGAATTGGACACCAAAGCTGACATTCAACTGATCCTTTCGACATAATAATTAAATGTAAAAGGTTGGGGCCTGCGGAGAGTACAAATATGGCTTGAAAACAAGACATAGCAAACTCTCAAACTAGAATAAGGCATACAAACAACCATAAGCTTATAAAAAAAATTTGAAACTAAAAATATATTTACAACTTCATTACACATCTTCTTCTTTTTTTCGCTTGGTAATAGATGATATTTTATTTATAAAGTAAAGATTTACATACTTAGTTTGAAACAGAAAAAACCAGTTCAGGCCTATGGCCATTTACAACATAAAATTGCTTGCTCTTCTAGATCTTTTTCAAAAATGCAGTTACTTTCTAGCAGAAATTCCAGACTTAAATTGCCTAGCATTTAGAATACTCATCCTATACAAGGCTTCATATACATAGAAGCTAGATTTAGATTTCACATATACCATCGTTCATACAAAAAATATTTCACCATTGTTTAGGCAGCCTCCTCATCTGCATCAAATTTCCTTGCCCTTCGTAGGAGGCCTGTCCTCGCCCTTCGCGGGATTTCACAGGTTTGAACTCTTATCACCGCTGCTTGAATTTCTTCATTGTTTTGTATCTCCTTCTTCACTTTCTCACATTCATCGTGAATCTGCCTCTTATAATCAACACTTCCCTCCAGTCCTACCCATCTGATGAAAGGCACCCTGCGATACTCCTTGGCTTCATGTTCATCTACAAAGCATTCAGAAAAATCGGACCCAAAGCCTGGCTCTGCCCATTCCAAGATGGAATCGAGGCCTCCCAATAAGTCTTCATCAAAGAGGGCTTCTGCAACCCATTTCACCACTTCAATAGGCTCTCCTAATTCGAGCCCCCACGCAATAATCATTGATATTATTGTTGTGTTGTCCCTTCTCATCAGCCGAAAATCTTGAAATTTTGGTCCCAACACACCTATAACTGCATTCACCATCTCATCTGTTTTGATTTTAACCAGCCCTGAAATTCTCTCTTTTCTAGCAACTCCCTAAAAATATTTCATCTGGCGCTTCGTCTCCACCGTGAAGTTTGCATGCATTGTCGCTCCACTTTGAATAAAACCCTACAAAAAATAGTTTAAAAAAAACAAACAGCAAGCCAAAATCGCTCAGTGTTATGGTAAAATGAGTGCAAGTATTGCATTTAATCGGCACTCAATCATCATTTCAAAATGCACTTCTTGCATCCATCTGTCATGTTCATCATTCTTCAATTAATGCATTAAGAGACATTGTCCTTTGCATCCACCACGATATCATTTTCGCATGTGGGATATCTTTCATAGAGCAGTCATCCAATCAATCATGAATTCGACGCTGCCAAAAAGGATAATACACCTTGTCATCGCCGCCAATATCATATCCTTCCTACTCATTGCATGTTAAGCAAAAATTTTCCAGTCCTTCGGCATTATTAAAAGCTATATATCACACACACTTTTAATTGTAACTTTATTAGTATCTTTCTTTTAAATGTAAAAGATGGTTTAAAGAAACTATCCGTTGTTTTGAATATTTTCAAAAGCTCAGTCACCCACCATTTCAAAATTTATTGCCCATTTCAACAAGACATCAACCTCAGTTTTGCCCTCCTGATAGGTGTGAGTGACTCAAAATTCTTCAAAGGTTTGGAGCATACTCAAAACATTATGAATTAAAGTTTGCAAGTGTCATGCCTCCATTTGACCATTCTTAATTGCATTGATAATAACAAGAGACTCCCCTTCTAAATTTAATTTTTGAACACCTAAAGTGGATCCCATCCTGACTGCTAGTAAAGTTGTGTTTCCTTCTGCTACATTATTTGTGCCTTCCTTTAGCTTTTGGGCTCCAAAAGCCAAAGTCTCTCCTTTGTGATCCCTTAGTATTACACCTGCTCCTGATGGCCCTGGGTTTCCCTTTGAGGCCCCATCAAAATTTGCCTTAATCCATCCCTCCTCAGGGGCCATCCATGTGACTGCTTCACACATTTTGCGCTTCTCCTCTCTATAGGAGCTCGTTTGAACATTCCTGCATTTTAAACTAGGCCATACCTTTTGTAATTTTTGATTCATCACTGAAAACTGTGTTGAGATTGGTATTTTAGTCGCACTGGCATTGACCATTTCTTCAATGGCATGATTGATTCTATATTTAAGCCTTGTGACATCTTCTTTCTTGTCCTGAAATAACTATCTATTTCTCTCCTTCCAGATTTTCCAAATAAGAATGGAGAGACCAGTAATCCACGTCGAAGAAAATGTGGACTTCATAGGTGGTGTGGGCCAAAATCCAAATACATCAATTAACTTATTCGGTAGGGGTCCCTGCCATCCCTACTTCCCTTTAAGCATTTCCCAGAATCGAGATGTTATCTTACATGTTACCAACATATGATTAGCATCCTCATCATCCTCTTCACATAATAAACATCTTGTCGGTCCCATTATTCTAAATTTTTGTCTTCTGATCCCAGTTAAAATCCTATCTTTAGTAGCAAGTCATGCAAAGGCCCCTACTTTAGGTAGGCATTCTTTGCTCCATAGAAGTCTTGTGGGCCAATCTTCTTGTTCATTATCTATCTCCAGCAATTTATAGCCCAACTTAATTGAGTATTTTCCACTGGTTGTTGCACACCACTTAATAGTATCTCTTTCTATATTTATGTTCACACTTCGAATTGCAAATATCCCTTTCATCAGTTCAACCTGTTGAACACTTAGCCCCATATTGTTAATATCTTTCCAATCCCACACTTCTCCCAACGAACTATGTTGTTGTTCAATATAGGAATTCAACTGAGAACCCAATCTGTTTAAAAAAATGTTTCTCAGCTCCTGATATTCAGGGTTGTTAGCTAAGACTGGGTATCCATTCTAAGAATCATCCCAAAATTTTGCCTTCTCACCATTTCCAACTTGCCAAGTTATATGTTATGTGATAAGGGGTCGGCAACTAGAAATAAAGATCCAAACAGCAGAGCCCTTTGGAGGGTTTGGTGTTGTGAGAATCCTCTCATCTGCCATTGAATCTAAATATTTTGCTTTTAGTAGCTTAACCCATAATAGATTAGGATTTTGATACATACTCCAAATCAATTTTTCTCCCAAGGCTTCATTCATTAAATTCCAATCCCTTAGCCCTGCGCCCCCATTGGATTTTGTTTTACAAAATTTTTGCCATGCAATTAAAGGCCATTTATCTTCATCATTTTTTCCATTTCATAGAAAATTCCTCATTCTCCCATTTACAATCTATGTTATTTTATTTATTATCTTAAGGCACATCATTGAGAGTATGGGGATTGCACTAATTACAAATTTAAGTAGGAGAATTATTCCAGCAAAGGTAAGCCATCTTCTCTTCCACCCTTCTAATTTTCTAGTGCATTTCCCAACAATTTCCTTCCACAAGTTGGCTTTGGACGCCCCTTTAAAAAATTGAATTCTGAGGTATTTGCTTGGAAGTTTACCAGCCCTAATACTGATAATTCTGCAAATTTCTCTCTATTTTTGGAGATCCACATTAAAAAATTAGATCTCAGTTTTGTGTCAATTTATACATTGACCCAATGCATTACTATATAAGTCCAAAGTTCTCTTTATAACTCTTGCTTCCCGAAGAGATGCCTCACCCACCAAGTTGGTATCATCGGCAAACTGTAGATGTGTAATGGGTTCCAAACCATCAGTCATTTTAATTCCTTTCCATTCACCAAGATCTCTTTTTACTCTGATCAGGCGTTCCAATTCTTCAGCCATGATGATAAAAAGGAAGACGGATATAGGGTCTCCTTGACGGATTCCTTTAGTGGATTTGAAAAAACCTTGTGGGCTACCATTAGCCAACACATAAAATCTAGGTGTATTAATGCAACACTCCACCCATTGGATCCATTCCTCACAAAAACCAAAACATCTTAGGACTTTGATTAAAAATCCCTTGTTGACAACATCACATGCTTTCTTTATATCAAGTTTAATCATCATATTCTCAACTTTATTCTGCTGAAGGGTGTTTATTATTTCATGGGCTATAATGATCCCCTCATAGATTGATCTATATGGCATGAAGCCACTTTTCTCCTCTGAGATTATGGACTGCAATATGTTTTTCATTCTATTCACCATTACCTTAGATATAATCTTCTATATTGTGTTACAAAGGGAAATAGGTCTAAAGTCTTCAAATGACATTCTATCATCTTTCTTTGGGATAAGAGTGATAAAGGTGTTATTAAAATCTAGGAAAATAAAACCCCAAGCTCTTGATTCCTCTACCACCTCCCAATCCTCATAACCAATCAAATCCCAAAATTGCTGAAAAAAATGGTTGAGAATCCATCTGGCCCTGGAGCTTTCTGAGCCCCTAAATCAAAAACAACCTTTTTTATTTCTAAAAGCGTGCAGGGTTTCTTGAGCATTACATTCTGGGCTTTCGTGGCACAAGTGGAAATGAGATTTTGTAAATCCAAATCTGCCCTAGGGATGGCCGGATCTTCTGTAAAAATATTTTGAATGTATCTCATAGCTTCTTGGTTAATCTCCTCTAGATCCTACACAACTACACCATCTCTATTCTGTATAGAAAAAATCTTATTTTGTGATCTTCAAATTTTTATAGAATTATGAAAAAGGAGGTATTTTTATCTCCTTCAGGAAGCCATAGTTCTCTTGATTTATGCCTCCAATATGTTTCTTCTCTATTTAGAACTTCACTATAAAGTTTATTCAATCTAATTTCTTCTTCAAAATCAGCCTCATTCATTCCATTAGCAATAATATTGGAATGTAAAACTCCTAACTCATTTTCTAAAGCTTCTTTTTCAACAAAGATGTTCTTAAAGACATCTCTATTCCATACTTTCATTTTTTCTTTTAAGTGTTGTAGTTTTTTGAAAAAGATGAAAGCTTTATTACCTCTTCTTGGCGAAGCTTGAGTCCACCAAATTTCCACATGAGCTTTGAAGTCTTTATGTCACAGCCACATGGCTTCAAATTTGAAAGGAGCCGTATCTGGAACTTTATCCTCCTGGATTCTCAGACTTATTGAATAATGATCTGATCCAGTTAAAGGTAGAATCTTTGCCCAACAAGTCCAATTGGTGACCGCCCAATTTATAGCCAACAAAAACCGATCCAACTTCTCTGCAATATTTAAAAATCCACTCCTATTTGTCCATGTATATTGTCCATTTCTTAGCTCAAGGTCTACCAATCCATTTTCTACTACAAATGCAGAGAAATCCCTCTGACTCTGTCATGTCCAACCCAAACCACTTTTTTTCTCTGTTGGATTTAAGATAGCGTTAAAGTATCCTCCTAGCAGAAAAATCTCATTGTGATTCCTATTTAAGATCTAAGAGATACCCTACCAGAATGCCCTTTTTTGAGTTGGATTATTCGGTCCATAGACATTCAAAGCTTGGAATAGAGTAAGAAGTTACCTTGATCTAACTTCCACCCATATCCAAGACCTTTGACATTCTATTATTGAAACATCCACTGTTATCTCCATCCATAAAACACAAATTCCTCTAGAAGCACCATTTTCCTCTGAAAAACAACTTCTGCATTTACTAAATTTTCCAGCAAAACCTTCTAACTCATCACCACTTAACTTAGTTTCTTGTAAAAATATGAGATCTGGTTTCGCCTGATCTAAGCCTCTTTTGATCAGGCAAATCTTGTCAAGGGATTTGCAGCCCCTAAGATTCCATGATAATTTTTTCATGGCTCTTGGGGAGAGGCAAAGCCCATCCCTAAATTCAACAATTTGCATTAGTTTGATGCGCACACTGCTAAGGTTAACTTCACCTTATTAGACTTTCTCCCTCTTTTTTTTCTCCTAAAGAGGGTTTTGATTTCTCTATCTCCTGAGATATTTCTCTCACTTCTAGCATGTTATCCATTTCATCGAGACCAAAAACATCCTCCTCTTTGTCCTCCAGTGCCAAAGGGGAATCACCATCAAAATCCACAAGATTTCCACTGCTATCCTTAATAGTTTCAAAGGGTTTTTCCAGATTTATGAAGGGGGAAATTTGTATGTCCTTAAACCCATCATCTTCAATTGGTTCAGCTAAAGTAAGAAGGCAATCCTTTTTCATTTCCACTCCCATCATAATGTGTTTGGGTATAGTAATAGGTCTTTGTATAGTAAAAGAATCCTCACACCACACCCGACTAGATCCACCCAAAATATTTTCATATGCTTCCTTTAATGGATGTTGGGTCCCAATAGAGTCTTGTGTAGTAGATAGCGATTCCTTAGTAGTATGGTCACTTTGATCTACATTATTCACCGTAAGCATTTCCAACATTCTACCCTCTATTATATTTCCTTCATTGGGTTTCAGATTATGTTCCTCATTTGTTCCATTTGTTATGGTCACTTTCTCCCTTAAATCCTCTACCACAATAAACCCCATGTCTATCACACCACTTGGTAGAAAATCTTGCTTGTTCTCTCCATTTCTTATTCATTTTCCATGATTCCATTAATCACCTCAATATTTATCTCCCATGGATATCCATAGGAGTTATAACTGTCCTACCTGTCCTCCATTTTCTTCAAGATGCATTTGCTAAGTTCAGTTTCGCTAAAATGATCTTGTGGGTTGTTTTCAGTGCAAAGGATAATTTTGTTATTCATCTGATTAACTTCACTCTCTTTTCCTTTCCTATTCCCATCATTTTCTATGAAATTTGACTTCTTATTACCAGTCGAGGGCTCTACATCCTTTTCCACCACCACTTTATGTGACCAGACCCCATTTTTAGTAGTGAGTAGCAGGTTGTTAGGCAGCAGATGGGCATCTTGCCACATGATCAAAATTTTAAGGCAGGTAGAAAAATTACTTTCAATAAGGCATTATTCTGCTCTAATAAAGGATCCAAGATGATTTCCTAGTATTCTTAGGGTTTTGAAACCCCAATACTCATGTGGTAGATTAGGGAGTAGGATCTAAGGGGGTATTTCCTTGATTTTTTCCTCCTCCAGATCAAAATTTTTGACCATTTATTAATATACAGGCCTTTACCATCTATCAAATAAGGGCCATGATTTAGCACCCATTCCTTATCTTCACGAGTTGGCGTCGTCACTAGGTAAAACCCATTTGCCATAGTTTTCAATGTAAAGGATTTTCCCCAAGATTTAGAGCACCACTCACTTATCTTACCCAAAGTTGGCCATTTCCCAACCCATTTTAAAAAGAAAGCATGGTCTTCCAAGAAACTTATAGATTCATTTCATACTGTATTTTATATCAGAACATTAGTTACACAACTAATATCTACCTTTGGAAATACCTGATTTGGTGTTTCCACCATCGAGTTGGTCACCTTCGGTCTCTAGAACTTCTGCTCAATCTTCCGAAAGTCAAAAACCCTATCATAATTACTCTGATATTTTGAGAAGACCTTTTTGTTGTGCCCATTTCCTAGAAAACACTGGTTTTGCAGTTCGCGGGGAGGAGGAAACCCCAAACGGTTTCGAGGACTTTGAAACTTTTTTGTCTCTTGAAACCCCCAATCTCTAACATCCTTTTCACTCCTATATTATTTCCCCCATTCTTTTCCTAAATATGCCAAGCCTAGATGATTTTTAAAGGGTTTCTAGCTTTGCATCTACAACTGCCCATTCGGCCTCCCATAGCCGTTGGGATGAGAAATTTTCAAATTTCCTCCTCCTGCTCGAACTCTCCGCCGCTCCATTTTTCTTTACATTTTTCATTACACATCTTTATAATCTATCATTTTTATCTAATTAATTTTTATATAACTTATATTAAACAGGAATAAGTTATTGTAAATTGAAATCTCGTATCTGAATTAAGAGTAGAGTATGATTTCATTTTGTTGTAATTTGGGTGCAATTTTTTTTCCCTTTTAGTTCTTGGGTTTAAAATATCATTTACCAGGATAGTCACAACCACAACATGTGAAAAAAATTCTTTCTTTATGGATGTCCATACTTTATTCCAAAGCTCTCATTTTATCACAAGTTGGGAGTATGGTGGACAACAATGAGCGGTGACACCCCTCCGCCTACACCTAGCTTCCTAATTTAGGTTAAGCACAACCGGAAGATGCCTAAAAAATGGTGGAGATGTCAAATTAGAAATGTTTTCAACTTATACCATGACATGACTTTGCCAGCAAAGAAACCTAAAAGAATCGTGTAACACCTACAACGTAATTAGATGCATTGGTATTTGTAGGGGAGATTCAATTCAGCTCCTCACAAAACTGTGGGTGTGCAAACAGACTGTACTACAGAAAATACGGCTACTTCAAAACTACTGCATATTATTGCGGGGTTGGTTGTCAGCAGGGTCCCTGTACTTCTAAACCTACACCCTTGCCTTTTTTTCCTGCTCCATCCGGATCCATTGAATCCATTATCACTTAGGACTTCTATAACCCTATTAAATCTGGAATCTCTGCTTCTTGCAAGGGAAGTAACTTCTACACATACAATGGCTTTATCAGCGTAGCCAAAGCTAGCAATTTCATCAGTTTTGTTACCTCTGGAAGTGTTGATGTTCGCAAGAGAGATCTCGTTGCTTTCTTCGCCAATGTCACCCATGAGACTGGAAGTATACAAAATATGATTCCCTCAACTTGTATATTTAAACCCTAATTACATTATTGCTTTCTAAGAATGAAACCCTAATATGTTTTTATCTCTAGATCTGTGCTATGTGGAAGAGAATAAAAAATCCACATATTGTCAGTCTTCCACGGAATATCCTTGTGCGAGTGGAAAGCAATACTATGGACGGGGGCCTCTACACTTGACCTAGTAACATTATTTCCTGATAGTATAACTGAGACATTATAAAAATGAATCATAAGCATTGATACAATGTATTCTACTGGTAGTAACTACAACTATGGAGCTGCTGGAAAATATGTGGGACTTCTGCTACTGAATAACCCAGATCTGTTTGCGCAAGAGGTAGACATTGTGTTCAAGACTTCACTGTGGTTTTGGATGGTCAACACTGACTGTTACAATGCCATGACTGCTAGAAAAGGATTTGGCAGCACGATCAGAGAAATCAATGATGAAGAATGCAATGGAGGAAGACCAGAGGCTATGTAGAGTCGAGTGAGTTTGTATCATAAATTATGCGGATGGTTGGGTGTCGCCCCCGGTCACAACCTTTCTTGTTAGAATACGATGTCTTACATAATAAATACAAAAATAAATAATCGATGTCATAAAATAGTGACGATCAAAAAGGAAGGACAACTGGTGAAAATGGATGAACACTACAGATGACTTCAATGGTAGTCATTCTGGCTCAACCATTTCCCACCATTGATTGTAAAAAATAGCCTGGCCTTTCTCATATGGAAACGCCTATGACATAAATATATATACATAAATTAGAACTATAGGATAAAGGGCTTGATCTTCAAGAATTATACTCAAATTCATGTTTGGATAATAGAACATAATATGGCAATTTATAAATTTATTTAAAAATAATAATAATAAAAGTATGTTAAGAGTCACAACTTTTTTAATATATTATTTGTTATATTTGTACAAAAAAAATAATATATGATTCCTTAGTTCTAATTGAGTCACACATAAGTATATATTTCCTTAAATGCAAAGAGGATTATCAACCAGTGTGTCGTCTAGGCTTGAAAGCTGCAAATTCTATATATCTAGGAAATATATACATCCATTTTTCATGTTTCTTATCTATGAACTTTTCACAATAATGTTTTGTCCAATGTTTGACTAATACTCAACTATCTTTTGTCTCTAAAATGTGTGTTACTAAAGGAAAGCATTTTTCATTTAGCTATTATTACATCAACTTTTGCATATTATTCCAATAGTTTATCTAAAGTAGTTTGATTTATTTACTATTGTTGGGGTTCAATTCTCATTCATATATTTAGGATTTCTCTTCTATATTTTTTCCTATTATATTAAAATATTTTCATTGTTTGTCATGTTCAATTTTCTTACTAAACATTTCACTTTTGTTGGAAATGCAAGGAATTAACTTGATTGAGCAAGATTTTTTGTATTTAATGGGCTATGCAATCAAAGTCATGTTAAGTAATAATATGAATTCCAAGATTAAATGAGAGAAATAACACCAACATGTGAAGCTTGTGGGTGGATATAGTTTAAGGAGCACTGCATCAACAAGGTATAAGACTCAATTCACAAATCTAGCCTCTACTACATATCAACACATTTCAATTTCAAGGTTAATTCCTAAACTGGGGCTTGACTCAGGCAAACCCATTTCAACCCAACATTTTCTCTTATTTATGTATGCAAGTTACATGTAGTGGATGCTTGGATTTAGGTATAGATCAAGTGTCAAAAGAGCTACAAAACGCCTATCCACATATCTAAAACAGATGGGACCCAACCGCCCTACTTGTCTGAGTCCCTCTGGTTCCAAATTTAAATCACAAGTTAGTCATCATCTATACTTTCCAAATCCTTTGCCAAAATCTACATGACCATTTCTATTTCATTATGCATGTTTAAATTCATCATTTTGTCATATTTCACCTTAGATATTGTGTTCATCTTCCACAATTATATAAGCATTTTCAACTCATCATGAAGGATCACTGAATTCACCTTGTTCCCAAAGATCTTAAGCCAAGTGGATCATTCTTCTTCCAATGTGAGTAGGTAAATATGCCTAAGAGTCCTAGTTTACATACATAGACTAGCAAACCCTACTTTCTTACCCTACATTTTGGTGAACCCAACGCCTTTTCATGCTTACTTCTAATTTATATTTTTGGATTTGATTTGTACGTGCCTAATTACAAACCATTTCATTTATGTAGTTACATTTCATGCAAATAAATCCTTTCATTCATTGTATATGCACTTGCATTAGTTGAAAAAGACATAAAAGTTGCATGTTGTTTCCTGCATTTAGCACATCTTTTCAAATTTTCTTTCAATTCATTTTCAATTAGATTAGTGTCTTGATGCATATGTTTGATAGTGGCCTAGCTTCCCTCCTTTCACTTTTTTCCTCTCCTAAAGACCATCCTATCCACGAGGACATAGTGGTGCAAGAAGATACTTTTAACTCTTCTCTCAATGATCTCCCTCTTTGGGATGAACCATTGGAGAATGATGTTGATTTTTCTCTTAATATGTAACTCTCCTATAATTTTATTATAGAGAAAGAGGATGATATATGTAGACGTCCAAAATTGTCCTTATATTATTTTAATTAATATTCTCATAACATTATAGTTAATTTTGATTAATTATATTTGTTATATTCTTCTATCTATTTTATTTATTTATTTAATTAAATATGTTTCACCTTCATAATATTTAAATCTTAATTTAAATATTATTCTCCCTTTTAATGTATTAAATCTTATTTATATACATTTCCCTCATTAACCCCTTTTAAATAAATTTATAATTTATTTATTCCTCCACATGACTTAATTCTACTAAACCACAATTAATCTAAATCTAATTTGGATTAAACTAATTTGAACCTAGATCCTACCCTACCTCACATCACTCTCACCAAATAGACCTACTTACTAATTAATGCTAATTTCTTGATTCCTACACATATTAGTCCTAATTATTTGCTCACACATGTGTGAGCAAATTTCCAAAAATTGACTTTTCCAAATCATGCTAATTTGGTGCCAACAAGGTTTCTTACAACCTTGATGACACTTTCTTACACTTTCTAAAAGTGTTTCATTGGACTAAAACACTTACACACTCTTACACCTCTTACAAGGTCCTTCACATGTGTACTTTAAGTACACCTTGACCCATCACATCCAAAGTTGCTCACACATGTGTGAGCAAAGTGGGCCTCTTACATGGCTTATGTGTCGCTCATGTGGCACCTATGTGGATGCCACATGAGCTCCACCTCATCCAAGCCCTCTCTCTCCTCCAAAAAATCTATAAATAGAGGTCATTTTCAAGAGCAAATCATCTCCCTTTTATGCATTGTTATCATGTTGAAATAGCTCTAGAATTTCATTAGTTCATGTTTTTCAATCTTAGTTCATAGTTGAATCTAGAAATCACATGTTAGGATAATGGAAAATGAATCTAATTTTCTTATCTCTTGCATATCATTCTAGTATAGTATTTGCATATTCATCATCATTTGATGAAGGCTTGAGACAAGTTCCTCATACTTGTTCTTGAGCTCTTCATTGTTTCCATTAGTATGCATTTTAGCTTTCATCCATCAATCATACTGGGATTAAGTTATTGTGTTGGGAGAGCACACCCACAATAATCTCTAAGAGCAAATCAATAAGGCATTGGGTGCCCTTGTTTGGCTCATCAGAGGTTGTGATGGAGTCCCTTATTTTTCTTGTAGTATGCTTTTAGACATGTTAGTGTAGTTAAAATATTTATATCTCTAACGTTTGCATGTTTGAGCGTGCTCCCAACAGGTAGGATTCTAGCACATACAATATATAGACACCTTTATTAATGTCACTTTTTCTTGGTTACACCTAAATGACATCTCTTGTAGAGATGAAGCATTAATGGACATTGCTAATCACTCTCCTAAAGTTTTTCCTACTCATAAAGATACCTTGGAAGAAGAGGATAATATCATTAACATTTTCCTTAATACTCTTTCCTATAGAGATGAAACCTTGGAGAAAAAATAACCTAATCAAGATGATTGTGTTCATGTTTTGGGTAGTGAGATGCCTAAAAGTGTGGTCCACCATCATCAAGATGTCCCTTTGTTGGTATTAAGGAACACTGAGAGGGGGGTGAATCAGTGTTTTGTTATTTTTAATTTTGGTGATTAGATTTCTTAAGCAATAAGGAACAATAAACTAAAATATAAAGCATACATCCACAACAGAGCTCACTGCTCAAATAAAAAAGAGGGCTACAACCCTTAGGTAAGATCATTGCTTTAGAATATATACATTGGATTACAATCTAAAATGATGAATTGAAAGATAACATCTATATATGCCAAAGTAGTTACATGTGGGTGCAATATAATATATTTTCTCAATTGTCAACCAAACCACTGATTATATGTCATTCACACATAGAGCATATACATCAATCAATGCCATGTCATCTATTCCCATCACACTACTAAATCAACTCAAAAACTTGATCTTATATACTTGTTATAAAAAAAATAATATCGTTATCAATCGGCCCCAAGAACACAAAGTGTAACATGTGAAGTGTCAGCCAAATCTATAACCAAAAAATGTTCCTAACCTTGATCAACCTCGTAGATCTCTTCCACCATGTCAACTCTAACATCTCAATCTCAAAAACAATTCATACTATCTGTCTTTGTTCATCTTTGACCACTAATTTCTGATACTCATAACAACATAACTTTCCCAAATGGAAAGATCAACTACTCCAAAGCTAGAATATGGAAAATCATGCCTCATTGAAGCTCCCCTAGGTTCATTGCCCAATGTTTGAAATTTTTTGGCTGTACCGAAGCATTTATTGTGACTTTTACATTGTCCATGTTCTACCATACTCAGCCAAATATGTATCCAATCCTTCGGTAATAACAAAATATGACAAGTGAACATGTGAATCATGTATGGTTTTCATCAATGACAATAGACAAGCCATCAAGAGCAGTGTCTTTTTCCAACACCCTCAACCTCGAAACTAATTATCATGCAATAGCTCACACGTTTAACACTTGAAACAACAAGAAAGATTCAAATGTTATTCTACCTTCTCAACCTCATCTTCCTCCACCCCCTTGTCTTTCACAACAAGTTGGTACAAATTATGATCTTGTTGAAGACCTTCGTACTACTCCCGCTAGGATATCCCTTTGGGATTTGGTTAAAGATTCACCCGTACACCATAGTATGCTTCAAGTGGCTTTATTAAATAATGTTGTTCATCTCTTGTGGGAGAAATAATGTTGCAACCTTCTTGGAGTGTATAAATGCAATAAAAGCTAATATTGTGCTCTCCCAAGATAAGTTTCCTCCTTTAGAAGTTCCAAATCAATATGATCATCTCATGATTGTGGTCCCTATTTTTTGTGCAATTAAGGCATTTTACCTTGGTTAATTGTCACCTAGGTCCTAATTACACTTTACTTAAGCTTCCTTAGGGAATTTCATAGGATTAGTATGAGTATTTTCACTCTTAGTGGATATATCATGTTACTATTTTATCATGTCCACTTATATTGGATGGACTTTTCCACTTGGGAGGGTGATCTATCTTTATTGGACATGTGACTCCACCTTAGGTGGGTGATCCACCTTTTGTGGTTTTATCACGCTATGATCTACCCACCTTTCGTGGGGTGATGGATTTTCATGTTTACTATCATGTAATTAGACATCAACACTTGTTATTATCTCATTTACTCCTTTGTACTCACCTTGGTTATATAACCAAGGGGTCTCCTATGTAATATCCATTTCAATTTATTATATTATATTCTTTGTAGAAATATCATTTACTCCTATCATATTCATTCTCTCTTGTTATTTAATTTTCCAATTGGCTTCTAGATCTTGGGTGGCTAGCTTCATAGTCAAATCTTACATGGTAGTATAGCTTTTAGAGTGTCATTAGTTTGTCATTTGAGAGAACTTTTGTGCATTTTGTGGTTGGTTTTTTTGTGGATTTCTATTATAGGTAAATATTGCACATTTTTAGTTAAATATGAGGTCACCATTAGATTCAAAAGGTTGTTTTTAGCCAAATTTGCCTTTTGTTTTGTCAAAATTTGACACCACAAGCCAAATCTACAACCATTTGAAGGTAGAGGATGGTTGTTAGTTCCAAGAGTGATATACATTTTTGGAGCACTTTGGGCCAAATTAGACCCTACCATCATGTTCAAAAGGCCTAAAAACCCTAGAAACAACTATCAATCTGTCAAAATCAGAGTCAAGCACCCTGAGCTGCATTATTTATGACGATCTTGTGAGAAACACCAAATCATGAGATGGTGTTCTCCTTAGAAAAATGTTAACTACCTTAGATGTAGCATGATTTGTAGGTATTTCCACCACCCATTTGGTGAATTTATCTATTATAGTGAGGATATATGTATGCTCTATGGTCAAAGATAGATTAATTACGGTGATGAAATCAAGTCCCCATTACTGAAATGGCTCCTTGATTACGACTGACTTCAATGGTAGACAAGCAATCTTTTTCTTTCCCAAGAATTGTTGGCACAACTCTCATTTATGTACCCATTGGTATGCATCTTGAAACAAAGTGGGCTAGTAGTATTTTTCCCTCAGGATCTTGTGATTTATCATCGGTGCAAAGAAATGACCACCAAATGCAAGGTCGTGGAAAGATTGAAGCAACCTCACTTGTTGTGCTTTATCAACACAACACATAAATGTTCCATCCACACCTCACTTGTACAAATGATTATCCTAAAGAATAAAAATGTGTAGCCTTCAAATTTACGTTCCTTTTTTCCTTATATGACAATTGCAATGTGCACTCGTCATATGTGAGAAAATGAGAAATATTTGAATACCACTTGTTTGTCGTACTAAAAAACAAAAATATTGGAAGAGATTATGAAATTTCATCTTCCAATTCATTTGGTTTATTCTCGACCATAATCTAACATAAACCTTTTCCACAAACTAGCTTCATGGGCTTAATCTCCATGTCATATTATTGAATCTTGGTGATCTAGTTACCACTTTTGGTGTCAAAATCCTACCTTGTCAAGGTTGACTTAATACTAGTATCCAAAACCAAGGCTATGACATGTGAATTTATAATGTAGAACCTGAATTGTTTTACCTCTTTGAACACAAAAGAATCATGCTTTTCCATTTCGGTGTACTTCATCTCATGAGCCTTCATTGTGTAGATTAGGAATGAGATGGGAGATTCAATCCCCTCATTATTCTTCTACATCAGAATTGCATACATAGTATGCTTAGAAGCATAACTTTACATGATGAAATTCTTTGTGTAATCTAGATAGACTAACAATGGTGCCTGTGTGATTGCTTCTTTGATTCTTGAAAACACTACCTTACCTTGTGAACTCCACCAGAAAATAATGTCACCTTTCATCATATTCACAATATGACGAGTCTTCTTTGCGAAGTGTAGAATAAACCTTCTCAAGAAATTCACCTTTCCAAAGAAATAATTAACTAATGTTTTTCTTAAGGGAAGAAGAAGACTTTGAATTGATTTCTCTCTTTCAGGGTCAATATTTATACCCTCCTTGTACATAATGTATCCCAGAAGCTTACACTCTATCACTCTAAACATTTATTTCTTGGTATTAAGAGAAGCACCATGTTGTCTACACCTTTCTAGAAGTTGTTGAAGATGATAAAAATGACTTACCTAATCTTTGAGAATATGGTCAAGTCATCCAAATAAACCATGATAAACTTACCTAGGATTTCTCAGAAGGCAAGGTTCATTGCTCATTGGAAAGTTGCACCCACATTAATCAGACCAAATGACATCTTTAAATATGCAAAGGTACCCCATGGAGTCATGAATGTGGTCTTATTTTGGTCATCCTGATTGTAGCCAAAAAATCCGTCAAGCAAGAACAACATTTTGGAACCTGTTACCGTCTGCAGGATTTGATCCATTACCAGTAGCGGGTAATTATCCTCTAGTGTAAAATAACTAAGATTTCTAAGATCCACACACATGAAAATTTCCCCATTTTTTCACATGGTAACTATATTTGATATCCATGTTGAATGATGGATAGGAAAGATGATCTGTGCATCGATTATCTTCTAAATTTTAGACAATATCATTCCCAAAAAATTAGATTATATTGCCTTTGTTTTAGTTAGAATGGAATGACACCAAGCTTAAGAGGAATTTATGTGTACTTCCTTTTGGTTAAAGGACTTGAGATCATCATAATAATATTCCAAGACATCTATGTATTGATGCAACAACAAAATAAACTTCTCCCTTTCTTTTGAAGTACAACATTTTCCAAGGTTCACCATTTTTGGATTAGCCTCTGATATGAGATTGTATTTATCAAATTCCATGGTAGAAATAACTCCAAATTATTATTATTTTCATACCTTTCATGTTTTCCAAATAGCTTCTCGAGAGAAAATACACCTTTTAAAATCTTATTTCCTTTCAACTGAATGAATTCTTCTCTAGTTTTTGGATCAACATGTGAGATTGACTCCCTGGATGATGATTCATTTCCATCAAAGTAGAGCTCATAGAATTATCCTTTTTTTTTCAAGAAAATTGATGATCTACTTATCATCATTGGAGGTTTTTCAATGGTTTGAATTATATAGAGCACTTGGCCTGAAGATCAACTTAATTTGACATAATTTATCGGTGAAATCCTTGTGAGGGATCAATAGTGTCATTGAATCGACAAGAGAGTTAGCTCTATCATCAAAGTCTCTTGGAGCCACTGAGATCTTGAAAGCATCAAATGACTCTATGAAATCTCACACCAAGTTTTGGTAGTAGTTTAGCCTTCATTTCTCTTATGGTATTGATTTCTAACTAGGCACACCACCAAATCAGTATCACCTTGAGCATGTATCTATTTTATATTCCCTTCTTGTGCATAATTTCAATATGTAACACAAGGCCTCATATTTAACTATGTTGTTGGTATTTTTGAACTGCAACTTGAAGGGAAAAAGGAAGATTTCACCTTTCATAGATATCAAGACTGTCGTCACATTAGATCCTAGAGATGCACAACTACTATCAAAATCCAATGTTCAAATGTCGTTAGAGCTACTAGTGCTCGCCTCTGCAGAAATTTGGGTGGAACTTTCAACTTTGTCAACAATGACAAAAACTTCATTCAAGCTAGATTCAAGATCTTGATTCTCTCTTTCATATGCAAACATGTCAGTATCAAAGAGGCAAGAAGGGCCTTCAAATCCCTTTGACCAGTCTTGTGCAAATTCTAAAATTTTATCAATATGCAGGTAGTATTTGCCTTTTGACTAAAAAAAAATCTAATCATGAGATTCATTATATTTTTCCATAGTGTATTTAGTCTCCCTCTTAGGAAGTAGCTTCTTCATAACACCCTTTACATATATCTTTGCTTTGCACATATCCATGTTGAGTTTGTCTTTGACATCTTTACATAAGTTACACCCAAGTAACATTCCATAAGAAATGGGGACGTTTGTGATGAATATGATCATCTTTATCTTATTATTAGGGAAGGATTCCAATAAAAATTTTGCATCCTTAATTTTCCCAACAAGATGCACCTACTTATTCTCCATGGAATAAAAACTGTTACCAATTTTAGTCAAGGTCAAACCCAATGCATCTACCACTTTAGTTGGCGTCACATTATTAGAGGCACAAAAATCAATAACATAATTGTTGATCTTTAAGCTATTATCAACAAGGAAATATAGAAGGGTTCTATCTTTCCTAGAATAGATGACGATGTAATTACTAGGTTATTGGGTAAACTCTTAGGCTCAGGGGAAACAGTTGACCCTTGAGTAGGTTGGGATTCCTTGACGAATTTGGTATGTCTATCTAGCTTATCTAAATTGTCTTGTCAGTATTCAAACTCATACATTTGTATTTTGGTTTTCTTAGACTGGTGAATGATATCAAATGCTTGAAATGAGCTTGCTAAGGAAGAGGAAAGAATTTCACCCAGGGGCTTTGGATTAGACACACTGAGTTTACATAGACTTGAAGAAGGAGTGGGGAGGAATAGGTGCACTTACTTGTTTAGTTCTTGCATTGTCCTTTGTGTTGTCCTTAAGAATAACTAGCAACGATGTCCTCCATTTTATATTTAGTTGATTGAGAATTAACTTGGTCTATTTCATAGTGTTCTGCTGCTGAGTTGACTGGAGAGGCATCAAATGCAAGCCTCTCTGGAGGAGGGGGAAGTTTGGCCTAATTCTTTGCTATATAATTATGGGCAAAATTTGGATATATTCACCATGGAATAACCTTGTACAGGACATTGTATGATCCTTGATAAATTTGCTTCTTGAGAGTAAGAAGGTCATTTGCCAATTTTTGCACCATTAGGTTCATGGTCCCTGAAGTTGAATATTTTGAAATTGTATTTCCTTTTGATTGATTCAAATATTTTTGAATATTTCTAGCTAGGATCAATTCATCCTCATTCTCTATTTCCAGATCTTGTGCATTTGCCAAATTTATTGGGACAATTCTTCTCAACAAGAAGTTGACTTTAGGAAGTTATGTGTTGATGAAAAATAACTTGATATTTTTTGGAGTGGGATTTGAAGCAGTAGGAACTTTTTTTGGAAATTTATTAAAATTAGAAATTAATTCATGCATGCCTTCTACGTACTAATAGAGCATGTTCATCCTCAACATGCTTGAGTCACTCTGCAAACCTTGTTTTGAGCGAATCCCTACTGATGATAGATCCTTGTGACAAATTTTAAAACCAATCTAGTTCAATAAATTTTAAGGTATCAATGAACAACCTTATTGACACCACTTGATATTCCACATCAAGCATACCACATACAATGTATAATTCTTTGATGTGCTCATCAGGATGTTGCTTTACATTGCTATAGAACCTGGGGAATTTCTTATGAGATCCTTGTGAAAGAAGATAGAGAGGTGGAGTAAGGTCCAAAGGACCAAAAGTTGTCCCCTAAGGACCTGTAGATTCCATCTTTGGAAAAACTAGAAAAAATGGAATCAACAGTTTCAAGAAAAATTAGTAAACTTCACTTGGGATAGGTTGCTTTTTCTTTGAAGATAGAAAATAGGTAGTTCTTTTAAGTAATTTTAGACATAGTATACTTGAGATAAATCTCTCCTCTCAACAAAAAGGGAGGTTTCATTCTTATCACTATTCAAATCAATAAATACTTAACTAGAAATTAAAATTTGGCAGGACAAAAGATCAATTCCTCTTTTTATCAGGAATGATTTGCTAACTTCACCAAATTCCTTATACAATATTTTCACTAAAAAGTATCTACTACAGTAATAATACCAATAAGCTTCTAATTAAATGTAAGAACAATCAGAAGCATACCATTTCTTCTATCTTAACAAGAGAAATACAGAAGCCCAGAGTCTTCTACACTTTTCCAAAATGATTAAATGACAATGTGCAACACAAAATAAATCAAAGCTCGTTAATATGGTGCACTCTTGAACTAACTTAAATAATTAGAATTGTAGTACAAAGTTTCTCAATTCCCTCTTATTCTCTAATAATTAAATTTACTTCAACTAAAAAAGTTGTAACACAAAGTTTACAAGAATTCAGATTGAATGATTTCTACAATAACACAAATAGAATATGCACCTTTCTCAATAAACCTAAGATGATATCACATATGTGACATAAGAATATAGATTTGATATCACAAGCTACTTCAATACAAAGTCTAAAAATTACTTGCTATTTTATTTACCTTGAAAGAAATTTGCACAATAAAACACAAATTATCTATTGCTGCAACAAAATTGGCATAATCTACTTGCATAACATAAAGATGATAATTACAATGAATCCCAATCATATATATAGGTGAGGGGATGAGAGAAAAAGGTTGGAGGATTCCAACTAACTATTTACTTATTCAACAAAATAATCCTATTCTAACTTGACATGTAATATAGTTACGTGTAATTGTATTTTACATTTTGACATGAAATGTGGTCACATGCAATTGTAAATTTTAGCTTAACATGCAATTTATCAAAACAAAATTACAAAATGCAAATCTAAGTTCCTAGAAAGCATGATAAATATGACTAAGTGCTCAGAACCATTTATTTTTCTTCATTATGTTTCATGGATTCCTGGAATCTATGAATGATTTTTTGTACTTCACCAGGATCTGGCATGCCCATGTTCTTTGCAAAAATAGTCATCTTGATGACCACATCAAAACATCTGGAAATTATTGTCTTGTTTTCTTTAAGAATAGTTTGAAGTCGATCAAGAGAAAAAATTTAGTGTGTGATCTTGTCAAGGGAATTCAAAGTTAAATGATCCATCTCAAACTCTTGATGGATCATCATCAAGATTTCTAAAACTATATTATCTTTTGGAATCAACTGTTGATCATCATTTATCAATTTGCATGACATTTCTTCAAACTAGGCATTGATCTCCTACTCCTTCATAGTGCAAGTTCATTTTCTACCTCCACTTTTGTAACCAAGCCTTTGATGACTTAGCCTCCATTTAATTGTAGTTCCTTATGTGTGTGTATATTTGTGCACGTGTTACCTGTGACACAACACTTTAATAGATCATCGCATTAGCGATAAAGGGGTTAGATGAGCATAAAAATCCACTAAAATCGACCTATTACTTTCTAACTAGGAATAGTATGAAAAACAACATAATAGCCCTTAGATTATGTCTCTTTCAGTGACATATACATCCTAGCATGAAAAATTTGAGTTAAAATGAGAAAGATATCTAAATAACATGCATTCTAGCTCTAAAAAGCATGAAACTAACAATGCATAAACATGAAATATGAAATGTGATATGAATCTATGTTTATTCTAACAGCATAACA
>MU228374.1:4255559-4302319 GCA_018584345.1 Thuja plicata | reverse complement strand
TTATAGAAGAATGAGGAGAGAGAGGGGGGACAAGGTGCATTAATGGAGTTGAAAAACTCATTAATGGTGTGTAAGAAGAAATAAATGCCAAAGGCATTCAATAGGCATGGTGGAGACATGGGCTTAATGAATCTACATTAATGAGGCATTAATGAGAGCTTTAAAGAAGCATGGGAACGGTGTAAGAGGTTGGCTTGAGAAAGTGGACTTGAGGGAAGGAATCTTGAGATTCCTTGACTTTCTCAAGTAGGTGGAGTCCTTAATCATTCCTTAATGGAATGTGACAACATTAGGAGGTGGGTTAGGATGGATTTAGGATTAGAATTAGATTAGCATGGGGTGAATGGGTTGAGATAGGTTCAAACCCAAGGTCAAAGTGGTTGAAGTGGGTTAGGTTAGGGGTTTAGAGGAATATTAATGAAATGAATTAAACTTATTTAATTCATTCAGAAATAGGATATTAATTATTTAAACAATTAATTATTTTTTAATAATCAATAGGACTATAGCCAATTTAATTAAATTAATTAGGCTAGGGGAATGGATTCCTTTGCAAGTGAATAATTGATTTTAGGGGTTTTATTTAATTCCTTTATGATTAAATACTATAGCCATATTTTGAATTTGATTTATTTTAATTGGTTTGAATTGATTTGGATTGTATGGCTGTAGTAGTTGATATAATTCAGTGATAAAAATCACCTAGGACATTAAATTTGATTTAAAATGAATTATGTCAAAGTAACATTGTCATGACATAATTGGGGGTATGATCACACTTAGGGCAAATAGGGTCTATAGTCAAAACAGACCAAATCCAGGTGGTTACATTTGCCCCTCTTTGAATTGATGTGCGAGCAGCGCATTGTTTCAAAGAAAGTTTTTGATTTTGGCTTATTGAGAATTTCGCTCACAATCGAATGAAATGCCTGATGAGATCAATCTCACACTTGATCAAACTAAACTGATAGAATTGATTTTGAACTTGGTTGTCGTCCAAAGGTCAATAAAAGATTTTAAAGATACCAATTTTGAACTTGGCTGTCATCCAAAGATTGATAATACTGATTCCGAACTTGGTTGTCATCCAAAAGTCAGTATGAAGCTGCCAGGAGCTTAGTAAAAGATCTTTTAAAATGAAGAAACATAAGATATCTAGCTTATGAGAGCCAAAGCCTTCTATCCAACAGTTCTGACTTAGTCAAGGAAATTGTCATGCACCTAGTTGTTTGATAATGAAGTCATTTTAATGTTGTTTTGAGCAAGAATTTGATTGATGACAGTGTGATCATGCCCCCTCAGGAATGAAATCGAAGGAAATAAACAAAATCCCTCTATTGAAAGAATGAATCACTTGCAGGAACAGGTAGGGCAAGAAAGAACGGAGTAGAAGAAGTGAAAAAGAGAGGGTGTTTAATAATAAACACATGGTATACCAAGTTAATCATGTGAAAATGTGAGTGGTGAGATTGATAAAATGATGTCAGACCAATATTTATGATGAAATGTACAATTTGATAGATTTTTGGAACAAAAAGAGCAATTCTGCATTTTCAGGAGTTGTCGCAGAAATGTTACTGTGCTGCATAAAAGACCTTAAGCACCTTTGATTTGGTTCTTGATTGATCAAAAGGAGAACAAAAATGGAGTTTCAGTTGCATGGGAGGAGTTTCGGAACTCCTAAATAGCTCAAAAGACCAATATAAGCCTCAAACAATTACCATTTTACTATTCATTTTTGCTTTTATCCACAATAAATTTGAGAGCTCTATAGAGAAGATGGTGGTCTCCATTAGGAAGCATCTTTTTGAGATGAGTCATCGACACCAGCACCCGACCGACTACCCACCTCTGGTAAGTGCTCGTAAAACTACCTTGTGAATTTCGCAAATTTGATTTTTACATTTTTTACAACTTTTATAGCCTTTTAACTTCTGGGTCACATCCGGGATTCTGGATCGCACCCTATCAAACCCATGTCACATTTGGTATTTCCTAGATCATATCTGGTTTTCCCAGATTTCTACATCGCATCCAGGATGTCCTGGATCACATCCCATTTGCCTTTTTTTGCCTTGTTTTAGTTGAATATTTGTTTTGTGTTGTACCATGTCCTTTCAAGATTGTACCCTACTTTTAGGATTGCATCACATAAAAGAGATCACACCCTTTCTGTTCAGGATCTCATCTTGTTTGTAGACTTAAGAACTTAGCCATTTTGATTTGTTTGCTTGTCGTGGACCTTGAATTACTTAGCTGATCAGGAGTCTGCACCTCTATTGTAGATAGAACACTGATTTTATCTTTGTATCTATAAAAAATAGGCATATTTTGAGGTAGTTGTGTTTAGAGGCACATATCCAGGTCATGTGCTTGCTTTGTCCAGACTGCTCTCAGATGACGAGCATGCTACATTGATCTGATGCAGATTACATTCTTTGATAGGTTTACCCGAGATAGGGGTAAACCGAGGGTTGTTGACTGCTCTTACCGAGAGATGACACTCAGAGCATAACACCTTCCATCTTCTGACCGGGGAGATTACAGTTACTCTTGAGGACGTATGGTGGATACTGCAGGTTCTAATTATTGGTCATGAGGTGCACTTTGAGGTGACGTCTATCATGGCGATTGGAGCAGCTCGTTGATATTTTCAGGATGACACCATTGATCACAGATAGCTCTCATGGGACTATATAGTCTATCATTATGATTGATTATCTGTGTACTTAGTAGGTTTGATAGGTGGAATCCTAATGCCAGATAGAGGTCAGCATGGTTTTATGGTCAGATGGGTGGACATGCTAGAGTAGATGGTCACCCACAGACAAACATTTGCATGGGGCAATTGCATCTTAGCCCATATGTACCGAGAGTTGCACGAGATTATCTATCATTATACTCGGAGCATGACCGTAGGTATATTGATTCTGCAGATCTGGGCCTGGGAGCATATCCCTATTACACGACCGATAGTTGATAGGCAGCGAGCACCAGAGCAAGCCTATGTATATATGTATGTAGGTCTTATTTAGCAACCCCATCTAGGAAAGGTAGAGTACTGGCAACAAATTTTTGATGATATTACTAAGGTCGTCTGGCGACCATATTTAGACTATGAGGAGTGGACCTCAGATACACAACATGTGTCATATTTATTTCAGAGCAGGTATCTCATTGGATGAACCAGATACATTGTAGAGCGGTTTGTGCATACCCGAGTTCTGAAATAGTACGGTTGTCGACAGGGCAGGACACAAGACATTACTATTTATGTGTAGATCTGTGATGAGGCACCATTGTGGGGTGCCCAGCTAATTTATGAGACTTCCCATCAGGAGATTAGGGACATGGTTGTAGTAGACTGAGATCTTCGCTTAGATGTTGTAGATGCAGGCTATTCTGATGGCTATACCACAGAGATGCTTCAGCATCCATTCCCTTGATTTATAGTGCTGGAGGAGATTATTCCTCACATAAAGGAGCCACTAGATTATGATCCTGATGACCGTCCCGCCAGAGGGAGAGGAGGAGCCCCGAGAGATAGGGGCACCGGCCGTCACGGAGGGAGAAATAGAGGCTGAGATGCAGGCAGGGATGGGAGGCATCCTCCTCTAGATGAGGGGGATGACGGTGGAGATGACAGGGGTGGTGGTGTTGTGGGTGGCCACATAGAGGTTGCTAGTGGGAGTGGAGAGGGTCAGCGCACCCGATTTAGATTTTTTGTTCCTCAGATAGATCCTGGTCCATTACTTACAGGAGAGCATTAGAGGAAGCAAAGACAACCTAAAATATTATAGGATAGATCTCAAGATATGCCTTTGAGATAGGATTTAGACAAGGGATCTAGCATAGATGGGGATCATCTGTCTTAGTGTGAGTAGGAGAGAGAGTAGCTGAGGGCTCGGATTACAGCTTTAAAGGCGAGAGCTATAGAAATAGAGGCCAAGATTATAGTAGCAGATGATTTTCTTGCGGATTAGGATACATAGCTGGAGAGACTGAGAGTAGAGTGAGACACAAAGCTGGAGAGGCTCAGGACAGAGAGAGATATGCAGGCTCATACTGCTATTCATCAGGGCCAGAGAGAAACTTATTATTATGCTCTTTATCATGCAGCGGTGCCAGAGGGGTAGAGAGCAGCATCATTTTCATGGTTGGCTCAACAATCTGAGGGGGAAATTCCTCCTCCTCCACCATTCATACCACCTCCTCCTCCTCATCCAGATCAGGGAGAGGGGGGTAGCCAGAGCTTATTTTGTTTATTTTGTCACACATGTATATTGTATATCTGGATCCTACTGAGATCTTTATTTTTTATCTGACACACACACACACACACACACACACACACACACATATCTGATTCTTTTTGATCCTCTGATACTCATTATGTAGACTTGTGTCCTATTTTGATCTGTACCAAGTTTGTGATATATATATATATATATATATATATACACATATGATGCAGTTGTTTTCTGATTCTGATATGTTTCATGATGTCTCTTTGCTTTGATAGATGTATTTGCACATGTGATTAGACCTTGGTCGTATGATGAGTTAGATTTTTAGATGATGACATCATTTATGCTATTTTGTGGCTTTTTCACTAATATGAATATGTTTCAAATGAGACTATGTGAATATGCAAAATGTATGTTTTTTATTTTTCTTATGCAAGTAAAATGTATGGATGTATTTAGGATGTAAAAATGAAATACAATGCTTTGTTTTTGTATTTATTTTTGTTTCATTTTATGAATGCAAAATGTATGCTATGGATGGGCAACGATATTTATATTAGTAATAGTAAATGGGTGTTTTTAAATTGGTATTTAGAAGAAGATAGAAATTAATTTTGAGCACAAAATTCCTTATGTTTTTACTTCTTTCACAAATGCATCATGCAATCTCTAAGTGTAGCTACATGCAGAATCTTAAGAATTGTCACTGATTGGCAGATATTGTAGCTTTTTATCATCATTGGGTGTGTTTTGGAACAGATACCACCTGATAGTAAAACAATCACTAATACCCATTGATATTATGAAAGTATGAATACTATATTTTATTGAAATGTTAGAAATAGACTTAGGCATCAAGGCATAGAAGCTAGGATAACAAGATAGTCACCTTCCTTTTAATATATCAGATTCTATGTAAGGCAAGATATTGGACCTGTAATGACCTTGAAAATTCATATCCTTGGGTACATTATGATTCGTATACCTTAGCGAGAATCAGATTTTTAGAAAACAGACAAGGAAATTGTTTCAAACTCACCGTAGTTTACACATAATAGTGATCAAGATATATGTGGCTATCCACTCATGGTGGAAGCTCTTACCATAAACATCCCAGTTAGGTGAAATTTATAGGATCATTTGGAAAAATCACCACATGTAGAAAACCAAGAAAACATTATGCCCCCTATCCTTGTGACTCTTTGTCTTTGCGCAGACCTCATGGAGTAACTCAGAAGGCACAACAACATCAATTGTGAATGAATCAAAGAAAATCCATAACTACTTAGATGTCCCTAGGTAAAAAATCATCAGGCCATAAAAGAGTCATAATCAAATCAGGATCAAACTGTGTTTAGGTAGTATTAAGAAATACTAGTGATTCATTTTTCAACCACAGTATAGATTCATCAATCAAAAAATCAGAATTCAAGCAAATAGGTTTTCTATGTCTGTGTACATCATTATTCTTGTCTGCAATCCACTGTAGGTCATAGGAACACCGTTCATGTTAGTGCAATATTGTGTCATCCTTCTGTCGTGATAGTGATCATGGTAGTGAAAGTATCGAGAAGGATGGTATCACAAGAGAAACCAACTTGTGACGATCTAGCAGACACAACCTATCAGACTGGCAAAGATGCCCCTAGTGCAGAATGAATTGATCCTAAGACAAAAACATAGACAAATCCCAAGTGAGGACAAGATAGTTGTTTAGGAAACAAAGTCAATGTTTAGCATAGGTGTAATCGTGAAGGCCTAGTATCAGTAAAGTATTGATAGATGGAGCGCAGAATACAAGTGACACCTGATTGCCAGGTTTTCACCACTCGGCAAGATCTTTTATTTCTTTTTTTTTTGCTACCAAGATGCTTGTTTTACCAGGTTCTCATCAAGGCACTTTTCTCCTTTTCTATTTTTTTTGCTATTTTTTATTTTTTGAATGTTTTTGTAGTATCATGGCGCCTGTTTACCAGGTTTTTACCAAGGATACCTTTC
The DNA here is from genome assembly GCA_018584345.1 of Thuja plicata. NCBI lineage: Eukaryota > Viridiplantae > Streptophyta > Pinopsida > Cupressales > Cupressaceae > Thuja > Thuja plicata. Next base: position 4,296,074 of record MU228374.1, on the reverse strand, counting down.
TTCAGGACTTTTTCCACTATTTTTGAATCTCTTCAGGATCAATTTCTGAATGTTTTTGGTATTTTATGAGAACTATTTCATTGTAAAAGCTCTGCTATCTGAACATCAAGTGTAGAATCGCTTCAAATGTAAAGTATTGATAGGATCTAAAAGAACATCTCCCTCAGGTGGAGCTAGTTAATAAGCTCCAGTCCCAAAAGTAGCAGTGATAACATAAGGTCCTAACCAATTAGATTCAAATTTTCCTTTCTACTCTCTATTAGGATGGTTCTTAGGAATCTCTTTTAGGATGAGATAGCCCACTTCAAACTTGCATGGTTTTACCTTTTTATTGTACCCTTTGGACATTCATTCTTGGTAAACTTTCAGATGATCAAACTTCTGTTGTCTGCGCTCATCTAGTAGGTCTAAAGAATTCACCCTATCGATGTGGTACTGCTCATTAGTAACAAGACCTTGTAAATATATCTGCAAAGATGGGATTTCAACCTCAATAGGTAGTACTACTTCAGAGCCATAGACTAGGGAAAATGGTGTGGCTCCTGTTGGTGTTCTGATGCTTGTTCTGTAGGCCCATAGTTCCAGATTTAGTTGTAGATGCCAGTCTCTACCAGACTTACTTACAATTCGGTGTAGTATTTTGAGAATATTATTATTAGATGCCTCAGCCTATCCATTACCTTGAGGGTAATAGATTGAGCAGTGTTGAGTGATGTGGAACTGTTCACAAAGGTCATCAATGTCTTGATTTTTAAATTGGCCCCCATTGTCTGTTACAAATGATGAGGGTATCCCATATCTATAGATAATATAGTTCAAAATGAACATAGCCACCTCTTTTCCAGTGTCTTTGATCAGTGGAACAACCTCAACCCACTTCGTAAAATACTCAGTGGCCGTAATGACGAACTTGTGTCCATTTGAAGAATTGGGATATATTTGTCCAACCAAGTCAAAGGCCCATTGCTGAAATGGCCAATGTATAATGAAAGGTATTAGTTCTCTAGTAGGAGCATGGATGATATTTACATGTGTCTGGCAATTATGACATGTTTTTGAAAAGTGAATAGAATCTTTTTCCATGGTAGGCCAGTAATAGCCTACTCTGAGCAGTTTCTTTGCCAATGAAAAGTCATTCGAATGTGATCCACATACACCTTCGTGGACTTCTTTTAATGCGAGATCAAACTCTTCAAGTTCTAAACATATAAGAAGTGTACCATAGAGACCTCATCAATATAAGTTATTAGTTATGAGGACATAACATGATGCTGTCCTAATCAAGGCTCTTTTCTCATTGCGGGATAGATAATTAGGAACGGTTTGGTTAGTTAGGTAAGCAATGATCCTGGCATAGAAAGATTGATCTGGGGTGTCCAAGGCATAGATTACTTGGTAATCAGGGGTATTAAAGGTAGGGTAGGATAGTTATTCCACCAAGAAGTCATAGCGGAATTGATGCTCCTCTAGTTTTAATATGGACACCAATGTAGCCATAGCATCTGCAGCCTTATTCTCTGTTCTAGGTATCTGCTGGAAAGTGATGAAGACAAAATACTTCTTTAAGTCATCTACCAGTTGTCTGTAGGGCATCAACTTTTCATCCTTCATCTGATAATCTCCATTGACTTGATTAATGATGAGATGGGAGTCACCATACATGTGTAACTCTACAATCTTCCACTCTATGGAAAGATTAAGACCATTTACTAATGCCTCATATTCAGAAATGTTATTGGTGCATGGAAACATCAATTTGTAGGACTTTGGTATCTTGTAGCCTTGAGGAGTTATGAATAGGACACCCGCTCTAGGGCCTTGTTGTGTGAAAGAACCATCAAAATACATTTTCCATGGATGCTCAATTAGATGCATAATTGCCTCATCAGGGAATTCAATCTTCAAAGGTTCATTATCTTGAAGCGGTGAATCAGCTAGCTGGTCAGCGAGGACTTGTCCTTTAATAGCTCTCCTGTCCACATATTCAATGTCAAATTCACTTAGAATGAGGACCCATTTTTCTAATCGTCCTGTTAATGTTGTTTTTCTTAAAAGATACTTTAGAGGATCGATCTTAGAAATAAGCTTGACTGTATGTGAGAGCATGTAGTGTCTCAATTTTTGTGATGTGAAGACAACTACTAAGCATACTTTTTCAATAATTCTATAATTGAGCTCATAAGCCACTTGTGTTCTACTGATGTAGTAGATAGCTCGTTCTTTCTTTGTTTCATCCTCCTGTGCTAATAATACTCCTAATGATGTAGCTATAGCTGAAATATACAGGAGTAATGGCTTGCCATGAATAGGCACCATAAGAATAGGAGGAGTAGCCAGGTACCCTTTTAGTTCTTTGAAGTTGGCTTCACAATGTTCATCCCATTTGAAGGTGACCCCTTTATGTAGTATTTTTGTAAAGGTTTATGCTCTATCCACTAGTTGTGACATGAATCTCCTGATAGATTGAAGTCTCCCTTGTAGTGTCCTCATTTGACTAATGTTGCAAGGAGGAGTCATCTCTAGAATAGCTTTGACTTTTGTAGGATCTACTTCAATTCCCTTTGCTGAGACAATAAATCCTAAGAGCTTCCCTGATTGGAATTTGAAGGCACATTTCTTTGGATTGAGCCTAAGTTGAAATTGCTCCATTCGATCCAAGATCTTTCTTAAATCATCAATATGAGTGCTCCTTTCTCTAGATTTAGCTAACGTGTCATCCACGTAATCCTCCATGTTTTTATGCATCATATCATGGAATATAGTGGTCATTTCTCTTTGATATGTGGCACCGACATTATTTAACCCAAATGGAATGATGTTCCAATAAAAGGTGCCCCATGCACATGTAAATGCAGTCTTCTCTTGATCCTCAGGGGAATTTTTGATCTGATTATAGCCTGAGAATCCATCCATTAATGAATACATTTGGTAGCTTTTCATGAGGTCTATGATCATATCGATATTAGGTAGGGGGAATTCATCTTTAGGACATGCTTTGTTTAAGTCTCTGAAGTCAGTATAGATCCTGATAGATTTATCAGATTTAGATACTAGGACCACATTCGAGATCCACCCTGCATAGGCAATGACTCTGATAAACCCTGGTTTTAACAACTTCTCTAGCTCCGCCTTCACTAGTAATGCAACATGAGGATGAATTTTTCTAAGTTCTTGTTTCATGGGTTTGATCCCAGGAGCTATAGACAAATGATGCATGATTAAGTTAGGATCAAGTCCAGGCATATCAATATAGGACCATGCAAAGTTAATTTTCTTTTCCTTCAGAGATTCAGTGAATTGTTCCTTTTCTTCTGCTGATAAAGATTGTGCCAGGTGCATAATTTGAGGAGACTTAGCTATGCCCAAGTTGACTGGTTCTGTTGGTTCAATCAGTACTAAAGATCTCTCTTGAAAGTGTGTGGGGAGGATATCAAGAATCTCATCTTTTGGCACCTCGGAGAGGTTTTCACCATCAGATACATCTTTTATTTTTACCTTTTTAGAATTTGATACTGCCACAAGGTGGTTTTCACCATCAACTCTATTCTTCTTTTTATTTTTCAATTATTGACTAGTAAAATTGATATCCTCCTTTGACATGTTCTCTCTCCTGGCACTGGTGGAAGAAGGATAAGGTTCACAAGCATTTAGATAGCAAGCCAAAGCATAGTCATTGGGAAAGTCAAGGATAGGAGTAGGATTTGTATTAGCCCAATCAATAAGGTTTGGGTTTATCAAGGATAAGGAATCAGACTTGGGGAAGGAAAACACCGTGTTAGTATCATGACTATTGACTGATAAGACATGTTCTGTTAAGTTAATTTCTTTGATATTTAGATCAATAAGAGTTAGATCGTCATAAAATGGGTCATTGTTAGTTATATGCGGACCAAAATCTAGTGACTCATTAGTGGAGCTCTCATCATCATATCTCCATAAAAGGAGGCTTCTTGTCTGTCACCTTAGAACTTCTTCTAGACTTAGGAAAGCACTAGTCTCTCCATCCCTGATGGGGAGAAGGAACTCTTCCTCTGCCTCAGGATTATCAGTGTCATTGGGAGTAGTGTTAGACTATTCACAAGGAGCTGAGGGAGCTGCAAACATGTGAACTATATCTATTTCAATATCTTCTATGGCGACAGATAGCTCATCCCATTCATAATCATGAGAGTCAGTTATTTCATCATCAGACCGTTTTAAGTATTCAACAATAGTTATCTAGTGTACTCGGTTAGCTACATGTGGATCAAAGTGTGGTAGATCAAGATTATATGAAACCATGACCAATTGCCCCTAATTAGGATGTAAATCCTATCGTTGGGGTGTGCTTTCTATAGCTGTTGCTATCAAGGGTATCTTTGAATCATCTATTGTTGAGTCTCCTACCTCTTGAATGGGAGGTTGTGCTAACAAAGGGATGTGAAGACCTTATGATACCTCAAAGCTGGGTACATAGTGCTCTCCTTAATAGTTGGGATTCTCTATGCCAACATGTAATAACCTTTCATAGGACCACTGCTCTAGTTCATATGTTTCATCACTCCCTTTGTCTGAGGCTGGGCTATCTTTTGAAGCAGGTTTGTCAGTTTTAGTATTAAAACCCAGTCTTGTTTTGTCTTTGGTATTCCGAAACTCCATGGGTATAGGCTCAATAAGTCCTCTTCCTGTGTCATTTACAGGTCCCTTTCCTTTGTATCTCATTTGCTTGAGGAAATCATATCCTTTTCCATACTGATCTGGGGATATTTCCACATGTTTGACTTCAGCTACCATCAGTTCTCCTTTGTAAAGCCAATCCAAGACAACCTATTCTTCTATATTATTTAAAGAAGATGTGGATGCCTTTACCATGCCAATTTCTTTATGTATTTCTGGCTCTTTGGATGCAGTAGGTGTGAATGTCGAGGAGGGTTTTCCATAGAATCGTGGTGATATTGGTAATTCTGTCAGTGAGGGAGTCAGGTCTAGCTTGTACTTTCCCATACCTGTTTCTTCAAGTTTTAAGGTTTTGCCAAAACTCTTCATAACCATGTCCTTGGTAGTCTCAAGAGAAATTTTATCCATAGCTTCCTTGTTATGTGGAATCATACTACCTACTTTAATATTATTACAAGTATAGTTAGCATCGGCTGGAATTGTTACCCCCACCCCATTATGTGGGAACTTGATACATTAGTGGTAAGTAGATGGTACAACTTGCATTTTGTGAATCCATGGCCTCCCCAAATGGATGCTATAGGCCAAGGGTAGATCCAGAACTTGACATGTGACATTTCTTTCAATTGGTCCAACTTTGATGGGCAGAATGATAAGACCCCTAGAGGATCTTTCTTCCTCGGCATAAGCTTTGATGGTTATCTTGCTTCTGGAATCAATTTTTTGTTTTGAAAGACCCAACTTTCTGATGAGATTAAGAGTAAAAATATTTAATCATGTGCCTCCATCTATCAAGACACATCTAACATAGGATTTATGAATGAGAACTTTGATATGGAGGGGTTGATTGTGTGGATGTGTCAAAGATTTATCATCCTCTTCAGAAAAGGAGAGGTAATGTGGCACTGAGATGTGATTGACCATCGCTTGGAACTTGTCTATATCAATATCCTTTGGGATGTTAGCAACATGTAGAGCTTGTTCTAGGATTTCCCTATGTACTGTGGATATTTTGAGCAACTCAAAAATAGAAATTTTGGCAGAGGTTCATTGCAATTGGTCTACCAAGTCATATGTTGCTCTAGGAATAGTAACCACATGTTTTTCTGCCGGTTTAGGAATAGTAATAATAGGAACTTTGGACATTGATGCTGGTTTTGGGGGTCCTTTGATCGTGACCTGTGCTTGGCTCCATGTTACTGCATTCGAGTGGAATGAAACACCTTTGATTGTGACCAGATTAATTAATTCAGTTTTAATGTCTAGCATATTGATCACATTATCATTGTTGGAATAGGTGTAGTTTACTTCATTACCTTTCCCTTTGGATGTTTCTCCTTTTTCGTAATTAGGAAATGGTTTATTGAATGTTGTATGATCTTCATTGGTAGTGTGTACATCCACTTTGATCTTACCTTCTTCAATGAGATCTTGAATAACATGTTTAAGCTTAAGGCAATTATTAGTCTTGTGTCCTTTGTTCTTGTGAAAGACACTGTAGGAGTTATCATCCCACCATTTGGGTTTGACCATTGGTTCTCATGGTTTGGAATCTAGGATTGTGAGAACTTTGTTATCCAATAGTGTTTTTGGAAAATTATCAAGGGGTTCTCCCAAAGGAGTGAATGTTATTTGAGGTTTTGAAGTCCATGTTCGTCCCTTGCTATTATCTGATGTAAGTGTTCCAAGGTTTGCTAGCACTACAACTAAGAGACCTAGCTTGTCTCTTCTAGGAACCTAATCTCCTCTAGGTCCTAAATTGGCTTAGATGATTAACTAAGTTCAATTTAAACTCTTCTCTAAGAGTTCTCCACTCATGTGCTTCACCCTGAAAGACTAACACCCTTAGTTCAAATCTCCACTTCTCCTACTTACACTTAGAAGAGTCTACGTGTCCATTTCCACACTAACATTCATGAATCACTTACAGAGGTGTCCAACACCATGTAGAAATTGAATTTTATCAATTTTTAATCCATCTTGATGGATCTCCTTTTCATTTTCATTCAATTCCAAGTTTGTATCTTCAAGAGGCCTAATTTGGCTTACTTCCTTGTAGCCCTTGACAGTGTGTTTTTCTCACTTCTTTCAAAAATTTTCCAAAGAAGTTCAAATTATAAGACCTTATCCAGATACCCTTTATCCTTTTACAAAGGATTTTGTAAGTCTTAAACCCCTAAGCCATCTGTACATGGGGTTCCTACAAACTAGGACCAATAGGGTTAATAGGCCTAAATTCTAGGACAGTCTACAGCACTATGCAAAACTTGTTCAAAACTTGACTTCACTGATTGGTAAAGACTAGACCCTCCTAGAATGTCAAGGTAACACTAAACCCTAAATGGAAATGTACTTGGACCGTACAGTTCTTTCTTCCCCTGCACCTGAATGCTCACTGTTTCACCTCCAAACCACTAACCGAACAGTGCATGCTCGCCTAGGGCTTGGATCTAAAAATAGAAAATTTCCTTTCTAAGACTCCTACCTCTACAAATATGTACACCACTGAATCCCCTAACATTTTCTTCTACCCTTATGTATTTCCCATGGTTAGATTTCATGGGAGAGCCATGACTTGACTGTCTGGTTAGGACAAGACCAGTGAACTCTCTAGTTACAAAAAAATTTATCTACGACTGTATACTACCTCTAATAAACTAAATCACTGAATGAAAAGTGTCTCTAACTATCCTATGCATGTAAAACAACCATTAGATTCAAGCTCTCAATGCATAAAATGTGACTGTTACAAAGAAATGCTCAGGTTTACTGAAAACTCATAATTGTAGAGCTATATTAAACTTCAAACTTGTTACAATGAATGTCTAATTGTTTGATTCAAGTCTCTCCATACATTAGATGCCTTCTTCCTACATTCCAGGCCTTGTTGGTCGATTCCCCACTCCTAGTTTCAAGGAGAATCCACTATAACCAATGTTGCATGTAACATTTGCAATTATTGCAAATGTTGTCATGACAACAATTTAGAAACTTTTGGCATCTTCTCTATTATGACTTCTCCCTAAATTTTAGGACCTCTAACCTCTTTAATTAGAGGATCCAAGATCTTTAGACCCTAAGGCATCTCTATGTCCACATTTAAGTGATTTGGACACATTCATGACTCCAATCCCACATTTAGCAACTAATCCTAAGAATTTGAAAAACTACTAACAATGGCTATTATTGTGACCTTAGTCCTAATGACTAACTCACTTAGCCTACAAATCAATGAACTTATAAGTTCCAAAAACAAACTATCCTATCTTGACTTGGCTAATGTCAAGTACAAGCCAAAATGATTACAACTTGGAGGTTAGACTAGGTGTGCTCCTGCACCATCCTCCCCCCCAAAAAAGATCAATCCACCCTTGGATTGAGGATGCTTGGATCAATCCCCATCTTCTTGAACTCTGATTATTTGACCCATACTACATTAGCATTGGTTTGATCATGCCTTTTGATCAAGTGCTCCTTGTACTCTTTTGTTCTAGTCTTCTTATATACTCTTGTATCCAGTATGTTGTCAACTCCTTTGACTGTAGCAGAGGGTAATTGTAACTCTTCCACATCTCTGATGACTTCTTTGAGACTCTGATCCATGTCTTTTTGTGGTCCTTTGTAATGGACTAAATCTTCAATGTTGAAAATAGGTGACAATCCACTGTCTTCTGGGAGCTCAACTTTGAATGCATTTTCACCATACTTAGCCAAGATAGGACAGGGGCCTATCCTTCTCATCTGCAACTTGTGAGGGACTCCCTTTTAAAGTCTAGAATTTTTAAGATGCACCATGACCATGTCACCCACATTGAACTGAACTGTTCTTCTACTTTCACCAATCTTTGCCTTATGTTTCAAGGTGTTCTCTGTCAAGGTTTTTCAGACTGTATTATGTATTTCTTGCATTGCACAAGAAAATTCATCTGCATATCCACTTGATTTCACTCAATCCTTCAAGTCTCTCAACTCATAGACACCTCTAGGGTGTAATCCATACACTATCTCAAAGGGGCTCTTCCCTGTTGACATATTGATGGTGTCATTGTAAGCATACTCATCCTGTCCAATCAATTGATCCCATTGCTATCCATACTCCTTTGTCAAGAACCTTAGTAGATTTCCAAGGCTTCTATTCACCACTTTGGTCTAACCATCAGTTTGTGGATGGTAGGCAGACCCAAAGGATAAATTAGTGCCTAATCTTTGCCAAAGAGTCTTCCAAAAATGACTCATAAATTTGGTGTGTCTATCAGACACAATGCTCTTAGGTAGCCCATGGATTCTTACTATCTCTTTGATGAAGAGAGAGGCTATTTGGCTAGCATCATTAGTGGTCTTACATGGCACAAAGTGAGCCATTTTACTAAACCTATCCACAACTACATAAACACTATCCATGCCTTGTCTTGTTTTGGGTAACCCAACTACAAAATCCATGCTCAAACAATCCCAAGGCCTAGTGGGAATATGTAGTGGTTGATAAAGACCAGCATTTGAAGAAGCTCCCTTGGCTCTCTGACATACAATGCAATTTTCCACATACCTCTTAACGTCAAGGTTCATTATTGGCCAATAGTAGAACCTTTGAACTAGTTCTTGTGTCTTAGTGATCCCAAAGTGACCACTCAATGCACCATTGTGCTTCTCTTGAATCATATTCTCCCTAATAGAGCCTCTAGGGACACATAGCTAATTTCCCTTAAACAAAAGGTTGCTTTGCAAAGTATATTTAGTATACTCACTATGGAAATGGTTCTTTTATTTAGCACATACCTTGTAAATGTCTGCAAAATCCTCATCTTCAACATATAGATCCTTGAAGTGATATATTCCCATGCTCTTCAGTTGAATCTCTTGGATGGTAAGAGCTCTTCTTAACAATGCATCTGCAACTTTATTGAGGACACCTTTCTTGTGCTGGATATTAAAGGTGTAAGCTTGTAGGTACTCAACCCACTTCATGTGCTTGTGGCTCAACTTCTCTTGAGAATTCAAAAAACTTAAGGCTTGATTATCTGAATAAACAATGAACTCCTTGGGCAACAAATAGTTCCTCCGCTTTCTCAAATCTTGAACTAATGCATACAGCTCAAGGTCATAAGAAGAATACTTCTTCTTTGATTCACTCAAATTCTCTGAATGGAATGCTACTGGTATACCCTCTTGGCTTAGGACAGCTCCAATAGCTATGTTGTTGGTATCAAATTCAATTGTGAAAATATTGTCAAAGCTTGGCAAGACTAACACTGGTTGGGTAGCAATTTTTTCTTTCAATAACTCAAATCTCTTAGTGGCTTGTTCATTCCATATGAACTTGGTCTTCATTCCTCCTTTGATTGTGTCCAACATAGGAGCACAAATAGCACTAAATTGCCTTATGAACTTCCTATAATACTAAGCAAGGCCATGAAAACTTCTTACCTCTGTTGGCGTCCTTGGAGTAGGCCAATTCATGATGGCTTCCATTTTACTCTTGTCCATTTTCAGATTACCATGAGATAGAACAAATCCTAGGTACACTAGCTCTGAATCCAAACTTCTCCAAGTTAATCATTAACTTCTCTTCATGTAGCCTCTTGAGTACTAATTACACATGCTTGAGGTGTTCCTCTCTTGTCTTACTAAAGATGAGTATATCATCCAAGTATACCACTACAAAATTTCCAATGTGATCCTTGAGTACTTCATTCATCAACCTCATAAAACTTGATGGAGCATTTGATAGACCAAATGGAATGACTAGCCATTCATACAACCCTTCAGTAGTCTTGAAGGTTGTCTTCCATTCATCTCCTTCATTCACCCTTATCTGATGATAGCCACTTTTTAAATCTATTTTGGTGAAGTACCTTGCACCTCCTAGACAATCCATCAAGTCTTCTATCCTAGGGATAGGGAACCTATATCTGATAGTGATCCTATTTATGGTTCTGGAGTTAGTAAATAATCTCCAAGTACCTCCTTTCTTAGGGGCTAGGACTGTGGGTACAACATAGGGACTAATACTCTTCCTTATAAGACCTTGTTCTAGTAACTATTGAATTTGCCTAGCTATTTCCTCATTTTGTTGAGGGGTCATCTTGTAGGTTGCCTTATTGAGTAGGGTAGCTCCAAGAATAAGGTCAATCTTATGGATTATGGGTATTATAGGGGGTAAGGTTGATGGTTTTCCATCACTTACAATACCTTCATACTTCTGCAACATTTCGTGTATCTCTCGTGGCAGCTCTGTCCTCTTCATTGTTTTGTCTTCCACTTCCTTGGGCTTCAACATTAGTGCAAAGCCAACTCCTCCTTCCTCTATGAATTCCAATAACTCTTTATCACTCACCATTAGGACATTAGGACCCGCTGTCTTCACCTCTATATCTTCTAACAATGACTGTATTTTGAAAGTCATGTTATCCTTCTTGAAAGTATAGGATTTCTTCACTCCATCATGGATAGCTTGGCGGTCAAATTGCCATGGCCTGCCTAGGAGCAAGTGACATGCATCCATGGGTATTACATCACATAGTACCTTGTCCTTATATCTCCCTATAGAGAGCTCCACCCATGCTTGCTCATTCACTAAAACATGATGTCCCTTATTGAGCCATGTGACCTTGTAAGGATGGGTATGAGGTATCCTTGTCATGCCTAAATTTCTGACTGCTTCCCCTAACACAATTTTGTCAATAGACCCTGAGTCTATAATGACTCTACATAATTTTCTCATCACCTTACACTTGATCCTAAACAAGGACCTCCTTTGGCTTGGTTCCTCCTTAATTGGCTCCTTGATCAATGTTCTCCTCACCATGAAATTCTCACCTTCCTCAAAATTTAATGGCACCTCAAGGTGTTTATCAGCTGCATTTGTGTCTTCTTGGACTAGATTAGTGCTCTTTTTAGCTCCTTGATAAGTACTACCCTTCTCTAGACACCTATAGGTAGGGTGTCCCATTTAATTACAGTGGTAACATTTCATATTGGCAAAGTAATTACCTCTTCCTTGTCCACCACTTCTTCCTCTGAAATTGGAGTTCTTTCCTCTACCACCTCTACTAGAACTTGATTCTTTCTGCTCATTGTATTTGACTTCTCCTCGTGTCCTTGATTTTGAACTCCTCCCACCATAGCCACCTCTTTGTCCTCTACTATCTCTTCCTCTACCTCTTCCCTTAGAACTTTGTTCTTGTTTCCTTTTGCCTTTCTCCTCTATCTTCAAGGCCATTTGATAGCATTGGCAGATGGTCTTGAAGTTCACAAGACTCATGTCTTCCTGAATAGACCATTTGAGTCCATTCAAATACCTAGCTAGCTTAATGCTTTAATCTTCAACCACTTGTGATCTTAAGCACAATTTTTGGAACTCTTCGGTGTAGTCTTGGACATCCAAGTATTTTTGTCTGAGATTATGTCTCCTCCTATGTATCTTCACTCCATAATCATCAGGAAAATAGGTTTGCTTCATCTTAATCACCATGCCCTTCCATGTGGCTATAGGACTCTTTCCTTCTTTCTCTCTTTCAGTTTGAACAAACTTCCACCATGTGAGAGCTGAACCTCTCAATATTGACTTGGCCACATTTAATTTTTGGGCATTTTTGATACCATCGCATTCAAAATGATTCTCTATAATGTCTATCAAATCCACTACTGAATCTGGATCCATTTGTCCACTAAATAGTGGCACACCCTCCAAAGCTTTACCACTTAAAGCCTTCAATGCCTTTAAGAAGGGTTCTTGGTCACTGATAGGGTCAGGGGTTGGAGCTTCCTCTTCTAGTTCCAATCCTTTCTCCCTTGCTTCTTCTTCTTCTTTCTGATCTATCTTATCCTTCATCTTCTCAGCTTTGTCTAGGACTTCTCCCAAGAGTTGCTCCATTTGAGACAACCTTTCTCTTAACAACTTGTTGTCTTCTTCTTGATCTTCTACCTTTTTGGCTAACTCAGCATTAGTCACCATGGTTTTACCTTTCTCTAAACTTCCATGTGTATTCTCTCCCATTGATTTAGTGGGCTGAAACATCCACCACAAGCCTGATCTTTAATCAAGCTCTGATACCAATATGATGTAAGTGTTCCAAGGTTTGCTAGCACTGCAACTAAGAGACCTAGCTTGTCTCTTCTAGGAAACTAATCTCCTCTAGGTCCTGAATTGGCTTAGATGATTAACTAAGTCCGATTTCAACTCTTCTCTAAGATTTCTCCACTCATGTGCTTCACCCTGAAAGACTAACACCCTTAGTTAGTTCAAATCTCCACTTCTCCTACTTACACTTAGAAGAGTCTAAGTGTCCATTTCCACACTAACATTCATGAATCACTTATAGGGGTGTCCAAAACCATGTAGACATTTAATTTGATCAATTTGGAATCCATCTTGAGGGATATCCTTTTCATTTTCAGTCGAGTCCAAGTTTGTATCTTCAAGAGGCCTAATTTGGCTTACTTCCTTGTAGCCCTTGATAGTGTGTTTTTCTCACTTCTTTAAAAACTTTTCAAAAGAAGTTCAAATTATAAGACCTTATCCAGATATCCTTTATCCTTTTACAAAGGATTTTTTAATTCTTAAACCCCTAAGCCATCTGTACATGGGGTTCCTACAAACTAGGACCAATAGGGCTAATAGGCCTAAATTCTAGGACAGTCTGCAACACTATGCAAAACTTGCTCAAAACTTGACTTCAATGATTGGTATGGACTAGAACCTCCTACAATGTCAAGGTAACACTAAACCCTAACTGGAAATGTACTTGGACCATACAGTTCTTTCTTCCCCTGCACCTAAATGCTCACTGTTTCACCTCCAAACCACTAACCGGACAATACATGCTCGCCTAGGGCTTGGATATAAAAATAGAAAATTGCCTTTCTAAGAATCCTACCTCTACACATATGTACACCACTAACTCCCCTAACATTTTCATCTACCCTTAGGTGTTTCCCATGGTTAGATTTCATGGGAGAGCCATGATTTGACTGTCTGGTCAAGACAGGACCAATGAACTCTCTAGTTACAAAACAATTTAGCTACAACTGTATACTACCTCTAATAAACTAACTCACTAAATGAAAAGTGTCTCTAAATATCCTATGCACACAAAAAAACCATTAGATTCAAGCTCTCAATCCATAAAATGTGACTGTTACAAAGAAATGCTTGGGATTACTGAAAACTCAGAATTGCAGAGCTATATTCAACTTCAAACTTGTTACAATGAATGAATAACTATTTGATTCGAGTCTCTCCATACATTAGATGATTTATTCCTACATTCTAGGCCTTTTTTTTCAATTCCACTCGTAGTTTCAAGGACAATCCAATGTAACCAATGTTGCATGCAACATTTGCAATTATTGCAAATGTTGTCATGACAATAATTTAGCAACTTTTGGCATCTTCTCTATTATGCCTTCTCCCTACATTTTAGGAGCTCTAACCTCTTTAATTAAAGGATCCAAGATCATTAAAAACCCTAAGGCATCTCTATGTCCACATTTAAGTGATTTGGACACACTCATGACTCCAATCCCATATTTAGAAACTAATCCTAAGAATTTGAAAAACTACTAACAATGGATATTATTGTGACCTTAGTCCTAATGACTAACTCACTTAGCCTACAAATCAATGACCTTCTAAGGTCCAAAAACAAACTATCCTATCTTGACTTGGCTAACGTCAAGTAAAAGCCAAAATGATTACAACTTGGAGGTTAGCCTAGGTGTGCTCCTGCACCATTATCATTTTTTGCTTTGGGTACAGGAGTCGTTACCTTGGCATCCTTGCTTGCCTGCATACTGTTGGATAAATTGAATACTTCAAGTTTAGGACCAACATTGGATGCATCTACTATGCCATCGTTGAAAACATTTTTGTTATGTTTCCACCATTTAGGCTTGGAGTTGGAGTTGTTAGGTTTGTTTTCACCTTGAAGAGTGATCTCCCCCTTTTTTACCATAACTTCTTCGATATGGAGGGTGTTTTTAATCATCCTGTCAAAACTAGGGGAATCTTGCATTTGCAATGCGTAGTTCAATTTTGGTACCAAGTTATTGACAAAGATTTTCATCTTCTCCAATTCAAGAATAACCCCCGAATATCATGCAAAGATTTTCCTCCACCTCTGAAGGAAATGCGTAAATGATTCCCCAATATTTTGTTTAGTATTACATAGATCCATCATAGTCACATCATGTTGGATATTGTAGGAGTAATGTTAAATAAATTGTTGTATCAACTCCTCAAAAGTCTTGACCTTGGGTGTAAGTTTTGAGAACCATTCCTTGGTGTTGCCACCTAGGCTTCCTGGAATGAGCCGCATGAGGTAGGTAGGTTCATGCATATATTCGATGCTTAGAGCATAGAATTCTCTAACATGATCATGTGGGTCAGTTTCTCCAGTGTATTTGTCATATTTTGGTCTTGCCACATTAGGAGGAAACGGGACCATAGTGATACTTTTGTCAAAAGAAAATGGACAAATGGTATCCATGGAGTACTTTGATTTGGGTGTAGATTTCTCTTGTTTGAGATTCACAAGCTCTATTTGCATTAAGGTAAGTTGTTTAGTGAGAGTGGATATAGGAGTTGGTACCTCCTTTTCTTTAAGTTTTTCCACATCATAATCCTGGGGTAATTTTACGCCGGTGGATGCTAGGTGAAGGAAGTATTTCTCTTTATCCTCGTCAATTATCCTTTCTAGTATCTTATAGAACCTCCTGCTTTGTTTAATTTTATTGTACTCATCTTCAACAATTTCCCCCTCATTGTCTAATCCAAATAGAGGACATTCAAATGTGGTTTCTTCATTTTCATCGAGATCTTCGTGCTTTTGGCTTTTTCTATTGTCATATTTTTCAAAAGCCTCACTCCATCCACGAGTGGATCTATCCATTTGTGGAGATTCTAGATCGAGTAGGGAACTATGAGATGTTTCTCTCAAAAAGTGTAGTGATTTAGGAGGCACTTTTGATCCTTTAGATGTGTACTTGTTGCGTCTTATGTTAACCATGAAGTTGTGTCTCAACTTTAGTCAATGTTTCCCAATAGTGTCAGGTAGTATCTTGAATCGTTCAAGTGAGTGTGTCTAGGTGGAAGTATCATTTGAGTCTTGGTGGAAGTAAATGATTCCAGCATCAAAGGGTTAGAATGCCCTAATAGTGAGTTGGGAACGAAGTATTTTTAAGAAGCAGATAGACCACACATATCAAGATAGATCGCGAGAAATCGACAGGTCATGCATGGTATACATTTTGAAAAAGCATTTTGATATAACGAAAGGGAGACCAGAAAAGACAATAGGGACAGACTAAAGAGCCAAAAGGGTATCCAAATCAACTAAGACTTTCTGAGAAATTATTCTGCAAATTCCCATTGTCCTAGATGCGAGCCTGGAAATACAGGATTCAAGCTACTGATGACCCTAGATGCGAGCTTAAATACCAGATGCGACAATGTGCTGACTAGATGCAAGCTAGAATACTAGATGTGATCCTATATACCATATACAATATAGGACATACAGGATGCAATTTTCTGATGTCTCTGTCAGATTTGATCAGTTTTGAGAAATTAATCCTGGAAGTGCGTGAAGTTCGTTTGATTGTAGTTTTACGTTCCGAGACTCGTTAGTAGATGAAAACACATGTGTAGACCCAGGATTTAAATTTGTTATTTGTTTGAAGATGTTATCTTTTTAATGGCTTTTTAGTCATGTCAAACAGATTTGCATTGTTAGGAGGGTGAAATAGACACACATCTTATCCCTATTTTCTAGGTGGAGGATGAAAATCCTTGCTCGTTGACTTAGGCACACACTCAAATGCTAATCAGAATACATCCATCACCAAGTACGCAATGGCTCCAGTCATGATGTTGTATTAACCGACTCCAAATGAAAGTGAGGGCATGATATGATGAGTGTCTTGGGGCAATTACTTTTTGCCTTGCACAAAGATTATCACCCTTTCAGAGGTGAATCAAGAATTTTTTTCAGTTTAAGTGTTGTCTATTATTAGGCAATCTGTTCAAAACCATCCCCCATAGAATTGCATAACGAAAAATTTAGGTGTATAGCCCTATGAGTACCAAAATATGTGTAGTCTTGCAAGCAAGATTTAAGTGGCTCTGCTCTACACATACCCAAGCATGTTCAAAGAATGATGTCAAAATTCTATGAACAAAATTGGTTTTATCTTCCGAGGCTTTAGCCTACGAGGAAGCAACTATTTATAGTGAGTTGGAAGGGTTGGCGTAAAACCTGTCCTCACTTGGGTCGTTCCCGGGAGATTTTTTTCTCAACCGACAGGCCCTCTACTATTAAATAAGCTTACAAAGGATTGGCGAGCGTAGGACATCTAGATTTCTGATTCTTCCAAAGAAGAAGAGCATACTCTTCTAATCCATGTCATTTTCTCTCAAAATAGATTCAAGCAAGCAGTTCGTTCCCTTGAGCAATGTTGTGCTCAATTTAAGATGGTCCTATTTAATGGAAAATAGAATGCTTTTGAAAAGGAAAGTTTGCTTGTTCAATTAATCCACAATGTTAAATGAGTAGCTTGTTCAATTTCTGATTCCCAAAATTTAGACTGTGTTCTTGTTCAATTAACCCACAAATTTAGTGCTTTGATTGTTCAGTTATTGATCCAAATCAAAATTTAGTTTTGTTTTCCTTGGTTCAATTATCTCCAAATTCCTTTCAACCCATAAACTGAGGTGTGAGTTTCTAATTTTCCTTAAAAAGGAAAAGAGCATAGTCCTCTAGTCAGTTTAGTGGAAGGTTGGAAAATGTTATTAGTGTCAAAAGCATGTAAAAATAGAGGTCAAGATGGGAGGTTAGGCAACCTTAAAAACCACGTTAGTATCCTTTTTTCAACTTCCAAGAAAAGCCTTTGATAGTAACCTGCAAACACTAGTTAGGCTGTGAAAAGATCAAAGAAATCAAACGCGCAAACGTTAGTGGTTAGGCAATAAAGTTCACAAAAAATATCACCAGATGTGATCCCAAAATAACAGTATGCAATACAATATATAGGATGCGAGCCTCTATCACCATATGTGACTGAATGTTCCCCAGATGTGATCTTAAACCAAAAATGATCCAGGAAATCACGGATGCGAGCCTCATTTTCTGTGGTGCGAGCGCGTATCCCGAATACAATCTAGAATGACTAGAAATGACTCTGTAATAGAATCTTGTGCATACAAATTAGTGAAAATGAAGTTAAAAATGAGGCAAATCTTGAATCAAGCCCCGCGGTGGGCGCCAGGAATGTGTGTGTATATTTGTGCACCTGTTACCTGCGACACAACACTTTAATAAATCATTGCATTAGCGAAAAAGGGGTTAGATGAGCATAGAAATCCACTAAAATTGACCTATTGATTTCTAACTAGGAAGAGTATGAAAAAAAATATAATAGCCCTCAGATTATGACTCTTTCAATGACATATACATCCTAGCATGAAATATTTGATTTAAATGAGAAAGATATCTAAATAACATGCATTCTAGCTTTAAAAAGCATGAAACTAACAATGCATAAACATGAAATGTGATATGAATCTATGTTTATTCTAACAACATAACAATGCAATTTTAGTCTAAGATGAAGGCTCATTTGTGCTCAAAAACACCTTCTATTTATGGAAGAATGAGGAGAGAGAGGGGGGACAAGGTGCATTAATGGAGTTGAAAAACTCATTAATGGTGTGTAAGAAGAAAAAAATGCCAAAGGCATTCAATAGGCATGGTGGAGACATGGGCTTAAGGAATCTATATTAATGAGGCATTAATGAGAGATTTAAAGAAGCATGGGAAGGGTGTAAGAGGGTGGCTTGAGAAAGTGGACTTGAGGGAAGGAATCTTGAGATTCCTTGACTTTCTCAAGTGGTGGAGTCCTTAATCATTCCTTAATGGAATATGACAACATTAGGAGGTGGGTTAGGATGGATTTAGGATTAGAATTAGATTAGCATGGGGTGATTGGGTTGAGATAGGTTCAAACCCAGGGTCAAAGTGGTTGAAGTGGGTTAGGTTAGGGGCTTAGAGGAATATTAAAGAAATGAATTAAACTTATTTAATTCATTCAGAAATAGGATATTAATTATTTAAACAATTAATTACTTTTTAATAATCAATGGGACTATAGCCAATTTAATTAAATTAATTAGGCTAGGGGAATGGGTTCCTTTGCAAGTGAATAATTGAATTTAGGGGTTTTATTTAATTCCTTTATGATTAAATACTATAGCATATTTTGAATTTGATTTGTTTTAATTGGTTTGAATTGATTTGGATTGTATGGTTGTAGTAGTTAATATAATTCAGTGATAAAAATCACCTAGGACATTAAATTTGATTTAAAATGAATTATGCCAAAGTAACATTGTCATGACATAATTGGGGGTATGATCACACTTAGAGAAAATAGGGTCTATAGTCAGAATAGACCAAATCTAGGTGGTTACACCTTATACTTAATGTATTACTCCATTCTCACAGAGCGCCTCCAATTTTAGATATGAAAACTTGTTCCAGATTTCTAAATCCTTTCCAAGTAATTATAAGTTTTGATTAAAATTTTCCAAACCTTCATTAATATTTGATGCCACTACTCTTTCATATGTTAGAACCTAGAGTGCTTTCCTTATCAACTATATTCCCTATGCCATTAACATGTAAACCCAAGCATTTATGGTTTTGGCCATCTCTCCATATTTTTATGCTTTCTTAATGGAATCTTTGGCAGTAGAGGATGCCAAAGGATCAACCTCCTTTGAAGAATTGGTGATCTTCCAAAATTATGTCATGAGCAATTCATTTTTTCTTTATGATGATCTTGTTTTTCTTAAGCTCATCTTAGTCTCGGGCCAACACAGCTACAGACTTTTGAGCATCACCATTAATGTCACTATGTGTTTGTTTTCCCAAATCAACTCTAATGATTATGAAATCAGATAGTTGTGTTTCTCCTTGGGGATTATCTACAAGGGGTTCAAATATATCAACATAATTTGTTATGTATTTGTCTACTTCAACCCTCAAAATAATCTTAGCTTTCTTAGCACCCCCAATTTTAACTTGCTTCAGTTTCTCAAATTAAAAATCATCCGGAGAAAATTCTTGTTTCTTTCTCTTGGGGACAACAACACTTCACCAAGGAGGAAGGTTAGAAAGAGCATCTTAGGTTTCTTCAAATGTACCATGTGATTAACTAGGTTGGGTATGTACTGTGGTTGAAACAATTATTGGAGTTTTGGTTTGAAAAGTTAAGAGATTTTTTCTATATAGACATGAGACATAGATTCAAACATGAATCTATCAAAGTTTCTTAGGGTGGGATAAATTTCAAAAAAGGGGATAGTAGGAAAACTTGGGTGAGAATCATATGAGAACATACTGTCCAAGATATCATGAGGTGTGTCAAGGACAAACTCGGTGGCTTGAGAAGATACAAAAGGTGCAATAGGAGGGATCAAAGCTGTGGAAAAAGAATCAACATTAGCATCAAGTGTAAACACAGATGCATTCATAGGAGCATATCCCTATGCATTTTCAGCAAGGGTAAATTGTATATTTAGTGCAGCTGGAAGCACTTCTACTTCTTCTTGTTGGTCATCCTCTTCTTCAACAATCTCCTGAATTACAACTTATTAGTTATCTTTTCCAAAGGGTTCCTCTTGAGATTTCTCCTTTTATTTTAACTTAATCTTTATTATGGTTCTAGATGAAGAAGCATCCTCTTTTTTGTTGGTTCTCACTTATGACTTCCAACCCATGGGTCCAGTTCTGTCATCATCGAACCATGATTTGAATCTACTCATTTTAATACATTCTCTCTTGAGCCAAGCATGGGTATTAGTCATGATAGAGTGAGATTTGTTAGTGATGGAAGTACTTTCTTATAGTGACCATTGAATTAAGGGGAGATCCTGATTTTCAACCCTTTCCTCTTTATACTTTGGATTTGGTATGTATCTATCATCTTCCATTCCTTTTATAATATTGGTGAGATCTAGATCAATTATTTGTTTTAGTGTAAGTCCATATTAATCCTTTTTATTGATGTCCCCATCCTTACAAATATATATCCATACATCTTCAATACAATGGACATGAGTGAAATCTCTTTTGATCTTGCTTGTCCTTCTTACCTCAATATTCAAAGTCCCTTCTGATTTTAAATTTATTCAACTTGATTCCTTGTAGTTTTGTCTCCGTAGCCCTTTCTTTGGTAGTATATGTTTAAAAATATCTACCAATAACCAGGGAATGCTAAGTAGAAATTGCACAAATAGGCTTGGGAGCTGTAGATAGCGTGATATGCACAAACATCAGTTGTCTTCCCAACTCCATCAGAATGATCTTGTCAGTTGGGTATCTTGGTAACATGTATGTATGATTATCAAAATATCCAACTCATTAGTAGGTAAAATTTAAGAGCTATAGGAAAAAAACATCCATATTATTTTCCCTTCCTCCATGTCGCATAAAAAATCCTTCTACTTTCAAGTGTTTCATCAAACAAACACAAGAAATGACCAAAAAAGACATCTTGAAGTCAGTGGTTATAATGTATCATTGTGGCCATAGGTAGTTGATTGAAGTATTTCCATACTAGAAATTTACTTCTATCCCCATCATAGAAGAGTCTTGGTAATTCTCAGAAGGATGTATCTAAGTACGCAAGATATGAGTTCATGTAAAATGTTAGAGTAGTAAACACTTCTAACAATTGTTCACACAAGGAATTACTGATTAATTCTGCCCAAAATATTTTTTGTGTCCCCTTATTGACAATAGATATGTATTGGTACATATATGGATAAAAAATATTTGACTTCTTTAGCCCCCACATCCTGCTTAGGAAAGTGATCATATCATTGATCTCCTCCTTGAATTCACTTGTGTAAAGAGTTGCAGGCCATCAAGTTGAAATTGATTTCCTCTATTTGACAAACCAATGGCTAGTGATCTCCTTTTTGGAATATTCCTCTCTCTTGTTATAGTAATCTAGATCCTTTTCATAAGAAATATCAGCATACACACAAGTGGCAAGAACATGGAAGATATTGTCAATGGTCTCTACACATAGCCTCATGATTGTTTTTCCATCTGCATCTTTGTTTATTTTGGTTTCTTTATATAAGTGCAAGGCACTTGTAAAATGAATTCAAGTTCCAGTACCACTAAAAGAAAGGTTGAAACCATTTGAATTTGACTCTTTAAGAGCTTCTTCATTTATGGTGATGATTTCTCTACCTTTGTCCTTTGAATGAATTCAAACATATCCATGTGTCTTCTTTCAACATCCTCGATCTCATCTATGTTCGAGACCGCCGAGGTAGGAATGATTGTATTCTAGTATTTATGAAACTTCTATTTCATTTTCCTCTTGGGTGTGGTAATTGAATCTTCATACATTGGATGAGAACCTATAGCACTAATATGGAAGTGGTAAAACAAAATAATTTTAGTGTTTTTTTACGTTAGTTCCATATCATTCTCCACAAAGATCATGCTTTTATTTTTAAACTTGAAATAACATGTGTGCAAACAAGGATTTAAATATAGATGGGGTGAAAAAGATGCTTTTGGTGGGTCATGGTTGTAATTCAAAGTGTAAAAGTTTACATAATAAAAACAAAAAGTTCTAATTACAAGGGGAAAACATAAGGTTTCATGTGTAATTGGGGTTTTTTACCCCAATTGCACATGACATTACATGTGTAGAACATTTTGCAGTTGGGACAAAAAGTTCTGATTACATTTTTAAATTGTAGTACAATGTTATAATACAATGTCCAATATAAAAGTATTGGGTACAAAGTGTGTAATTTGAAGTAGTGCAATAACTGGAAAAACTTTCAAAAAATATGTACATGTGTGTGTGTGTGTAGTCAAGGTTTAAAACCCTAACTGCATATATACACACATATGTAAGAAGTGCCAAAAGTTTTTATTTTCATGTTAAGGATGAAAAATACAATGTAATTAGGGATTTTATCTGTGATTGCATATAAAACTTCATGTAACAACTCATGCAACCGGGGTTAGAAACCCTAATTGCATGTACTAATACATGCAGTGGGTGCCACAATCTCCATATTACAAAAGTGAAATGCAAAAGATATAAAATATTTTAATATGGAACAAAGTAGATATAAAATACAATGTAATCAAGGGTTTTTACCCCCAATTGCATTGTAAACACTTTAATTTACTGTAAATATTATTGCAATAGGGGGTATTATACCATATATCACTTCTGATTTGAAGTGTTAGATACTTTAGCCTTGGAGGAAGGGATTCCACCATATATCACTTTTGAAGTTGTTGGTGTGGGTATGGAGTTTGTATCAGTTCTGGGGTCAGGTCATGATCTACATGGAGTGCAAGATCAACGGGTGACTTTGAATGATCCTATGCAAAATGACATTTTTTTGGAAGATTTGGCTAGAGAGGTTTCAACTTATAATAAGGGTAAGGGGTCTTTTCAAGGCTTGGGAGTGCAACAATGCCTCCTTAAGAAAGTTCCTTCTAATAACTCCTCAAAAGGGTGTAAGATAGACCAAGAAAAGATTAAGATTACTGGAGATTTATTGGCGGAATCAAGATCTGTTAAGCCCATTGATGTTCACTTTTCTCAAACCCCTCCATGATTATCCTCTCCTGGAATGTAAGGGGGTTGAACAAAACCTCTCTCCAAAAGGCTATTCATGATTTGGTTACAGTTCATTTTTTAGAAATTTTATTTATTTAGGAGACTAAGGTTTCTATTGATGTTATGCTTCAGTATGCTTCACATATCTGGTATTTTGGTCAGTGTTAGTGCATTGGATCACAAGTAATTCTAGAGGTTTGGATCTTTTTTGGAGTCCATTCAAGATTGCTCCCCTTTTGTGGATTTATAGTCATTCTTTTATCTCTATGTTGGCTTATACTTTGGATTATGGTGAGACCATTCTAATTATGAATGTGTATGCCCCTATTGACATCTATGGAAAAAATCCAACTCTAGGAACATATAAAGTATATTTTTTCATGTGCTTCTTAACTTCCTTGGATCTTGGGAGGTGATTTTAATTCTATGTTGAGTTTGGAGGAGAAAAGAGGGGGGTTACCTAAGCTAGGTCCAGCTTCTGATATTTTTTGAGCTCAAGTGGATTCTCTTTCTTTAGTTGATGTTAAGCCCTATAATAGGACTTTCACTTGGAATAATAGGAGTGGAGAGGAGGCGATCTCTGAATGGTTGGATAGGTTTTTTGTCTCATAATTTTGGGTTGGCGGTGTCTTGGTTACTAGTTCTAAAATTATTTACTAGAGAGGTTATGATTAGACCAATTAAATTCTCCGCTTTTTCTTTTTCTATTCCAAAGAATCCTCCTTTAAAATTTCATCTTATGTGGCATCGGGACTCTTCGCTGCATGATTTAGTGGTTGCGTAGTGGAGAGAGGGAGACCCTTCTTATGGAACAATTATTATTTCTTTGTCAAGAAACTTTAATATTTCAAATACCACCTTAAGAGATGGAATACGTTTTGTTTTGGTAATCTCCAGTCTAGGAAGATGAATTATCTTGAACGTCTTGCAGTGATTACTCACCAAATTTGAGATAATGGATTCTCAGATGCTCTTGGAAAAGTTGAATCCCAAGCTATGAGAAATGTGGAGGAATGGGAGCTTTGGGAGGAGATTTATTGGAAACATAAGGCTCATATTTATTGGCTTCAAGAGGGGGATAAGAATACTATTTTTTTTCATCATTATGTTCAGGCTCATTGTAATAAGGGGTATATTTCCTCTCTTGTTACTTCCTAAGGGCTTCAGATTTATTCTCTGTCGGCAATATCTCATGAGGCTCATCGGTTTTATTCTGCTATTTTTATTGAAGATTCCCCTCCTACTGTGGAGGAGGAGAATTTGATCCTCTCCTCCATTCCCTCTCTTGTTACCAATACAATTACTAATTCTCTCATTCGTCTAATTTTGTTGACTGAATTAGAAGAGGTTGTTTTTGGGATGAACACCAGGTAAAGCTTCAGGCCCCAATGGTTTCCGTATTGATTTTTTTTAGGAGTTTTGGGATATTATTCATCTAGATCTATTGGAGGTTTTCAGGGAATCTCTTCGTAGCAAGCAGATGCTTTGAGCCTTGAATTATGCCTTCTTGGCTCTAATTCCCAAAAAGGAAGGCACTGAAAAGATTGAATTTTTTTGACCTATTTCACTTTGTAATGTGGTGTATAAGATTATAACCAAAGTGATTGCAAAGAGGCTCAAAAAAAATTGTGGTGGTCTTTGAGGAGCAAGGGATTTTTGTGGCCGGTAAACAGATTATGGATGGGGTTTTGGTGGCTTCTGAGGTTATTCATTTTATGGAAACTTCAAAGGAGAGATGTATGTTCATCAAATTAGATATGGCCAAGATTTACGACAGAGTTAAATGGAGTTTTCTTTGGAAAATTCTCTTAGCCTTTGGTTTTAGTTCTGAATGGGTGAGTTAGACTATGAGTTGTGTTACTTCTTCACCTTTCTCGATTATTGTGAATAGAGAACCTTTAGATCCTTTTGGTGCTTCCAGAGGCCTTTTCCAAGGAGATCCTCTCTCCCCTTACCTATGTATTATTATGTATGAAGGTTTGGTGTATTTTCTAAATTTTTGAGCTTCTCAGGGCTTGATTCATGGGTGGCAATGGGGCAATGGTTTGCCACAACTCTCACATCTCAAGTTTACAGATTACACTACTCTTATGGGGTTGGCTTGTCTTAGAGAAGTTTAATCTTGTAGACATGACTTGGATATCTACCTTTCAGCTTGAGTTCAAAAACTTAATGAGCACAAACCCTCTATTTTCTTCTTTAATACTCCTCAAGCCATTCAAAAGTGTATTGTTGAAATTCTGCAGGTTCAGATTGGGTCTCTTCACCTTGTTTATTTCAACATTCCTCTTACTATTGGTAGACATCCTAGGGCCTTTTGGACAATTCTTTTAGACAAGTTGTGTCAGAAGGTTAATCATTGGACTCACTAAAGGTTATCTGCTGCTACTCTCTTGACTCTTTCAAAGCCAGTTATTCAAGCTCTTCCTATATACAAGTGTTTTGTTCAAGCTGCTTCCATGCATTTTCTTCAATAATTCGATGCCCTCTCTTCTCAATTTCTTTAGAGTGGTAATTTTTTGACAACTTTAAATGGAGCCTTGTTAAGTGGGAAAATTTGTGCAAGCCTAAGAATGAGGAAAGCCTTGGCTTACCTTCTGCTATTTTAAATTGGAAATTTCTTGGTGCTAAGTTATATTGGCACTAATGTACTAGTTAGAATCAGCTTTGGTCTCATATTCTAACCCATAAGTATCTTCTTGATGCTAATGTGTTTGATGTCCCCCACTTTCCTTTGGCGGGAAGAGGTTTTATGATCTGAAATACTTTGAAGTTGGGGGCTCAGTTGGTAAAGTGAGTGTTAGGATTAGGTAATATTGAGAGGGGGGTGAATCAATATTACAACACTTTAAACATGAACCAATTAATTTCTAACTTAACCAAATAAATACTAAAATGAAAATAACATAAACACACAACACATAACTCACAACAACATGAATTATTGTCGAGGAAACCCTTGCCAAGGGAAAACCCCGGTGGGGATGGTACCCACAAATATGCACTAAAAGTATTGTGTCCCTGTTACGAGACCTAGCCCTATTAGGAGTTGAATATTACATTAGTACATTTCCCTGTTAGGGGAATACAAAACCCTACTAAAGGTATACTGAGCACATTGCTCATATAATCAGAAATATTATTATGTTACAATACTTTTCTCAAGAATGAACAAACAAGCATCTTCTATGCTTAGGCAGTTCCATTTGTAGCTCTCATCACTATCTGTCTGATTTTTATATCACAATGCATCCATGCATCACATCCACATAACCTCTCATCCATATATATTCTCTCTCCCACTTTGCTTCTCAAACACTCTCCATATATATCTTATTTCATTTCCCAGTCGGCTTCCAATTACATCACAAAATATAATTAATACTTATACAAAAAGTAATTACTATGTCTACAACCATACACTATCAAAACATAGGTAATCCACAATCCAAATCCAACTTAGTACATTTGTAATTCATGTTATACTCCCTTAATCATCGCGACTATTCATCTGCCCTGTATCATTGTTACTCTGTCTTTGCATATCTTCAACTATCTGTATCTTACTGTGATCAACACAAAAACTCAAGAGACCTTAACAGAAGGTCATACACATCCCAAAATAGCTCCCTATAAGCTCTCATGTCTCCATTCATCATATACTATCTTCACCGATAAAAATAGTACTTCCATACTCTATAAATCTACTTTTATGTACTTAGACATTTTGCAATCCCAAACTCCAAAACTATTTTCTATTGATAGCGGCCATCCATACCATATGTGTTGCCATAAATGACAACCCTCAAGTGTTCTATAACACTCTTGAATGAATCACGTGCCAATAATATCTCCCTTTGGCATTGATGGAAACACTTAGTGAAAAATGACTAAGTGTCAATACTAAAAGGATATACACAATATATTTTCTTCTCTTCTCCATACATATGTGTAAACTCTATAAATTTTTATTCTCTTCTCCCCCTTTGACATCAATGGAAAGGTATGCAAAAATGTATAATACATAACAAAATTATGCCACTGCTTACCAAAAAGTTATACCATCTTTAGTACATCTTGGAATGAGCTCTCCAAGATCTTCACTTCCTCTAACCAAGTCCAATATCTGAATTATATCAATTAGCCCATTCAGTGAAAATGAAGATGTCTCTACTACATTTAGCTTAGTAGGCATATATTCTGTAAGGACCTACATTATCTTCTCAATGTTAGAAATATGTGTCTCTATAATGGATATCTTAGAAGTGATTAAACTCTTCAGCATACCAAGTCTTCAAACAACTCTCCCTTTCTCTGTATCCAATACACTCAGCTTGTCCAATATCCTAGATACTTCTCTGTCTAACTCCAATATAGAGTGCAAAGAGGTCTCACAACTATTCATTATCTTGTCTAGAGCTAGTATGTCCTTTTCTATAATATCCTTAATGTTTTTCAGATGTCTAATAGGATTTATACAATAACTATATAAATTCCTTCCATGCGATACACAACTTCTTTCCTCTAATATAGTTTTGTTCAATATGCCCAAGTCCCAAGAGATAGAATTGTATATTTCCTCCATCTTATTTGCAAGGTACTTCTTCTCTTCTTTCTCTTCAGTGATCTTGTCCAAGGACTCATAATGACTGTCAAAGTCATCCAACACTTTTCTCAAGTTCTCTGCATTGTCCTTTGATTGGAAAGAAAAATGTATAGGTAGGAGTTTGTTGATAGTATCAACTACTCTTTCCATTATCCTTGACTTCTTCTTTCCTTTCTACTCAAATCTCTCCTTCTCTCTAGAAAATGCAATGAAGGATAGCTTCATCAACTCATCTTCATCCATACTCTTAACATCATAGTTTAGAGTCTTAACTCCACTTTCCAAAAACAAAGATGAAGAAATAGATGCATGAATATCCTGTTTCTCTTCAACTTTGATCACAGTCTCCTTCTCTGCTTCAACTTCGCTCATTTTATGTTCATCTTGCTCTTCTATTTTAGGAAAAATGTTTCCTTATATGTTGGTATCCTTCCCAAAAGGGTCATTGTCTTCTTGTGATGTATCCAAAGATACATGCACACTAGAAACAAATAAATCTAGTTGCTTCACTGTGCTCACAAATTCACTAATGTCTTTACCCATCGACTTCTCAAGACTTATTTTAGCCATCCTCGATGACTCACCTCTTTCAATATATTTAGGCTTAGTAGCCTTTGGTGGTGATAACTTCTTAGGTTCATTATCCATTAGAGCTTTCTCCACAACCTTCTTTGTTTCTTCAACCACTTCATCATATCTTCTCCCCATTATCTTTACGAATCTAGACTTAGCCCTCAGCAAAGGTTTTAAATATTTTAAAATCTTTTCCATTTCTTTAATTAAGACAACAAGTAACATGTGATCAACTGCTTGTATTCTAATTGTTTCATCTTCTATTTGTGCTAATTTCTTCCTTATTTCTAACTTCTCATAGAGTTCTTCAGGTATATTGCCTTCAACTTCTATCAAGTTCTTCTTAAAAGAAAGCAAATGTTTTATCACCATGTCCTCAATCAAAATTTTATCTGATGTGTCATACCTCTCATAGTATCTGATCAAAGAAATAAGCTTTCCCTGCTCAACTATTCTCTTCTCCAATATCTTCATGTCAGGTTTCTAGAGTTGTTTTACCTCAGTTATCTTTTCTTTTTCTTTCTTTTCTTCTTCTTTCTTCTCTTCTACCTTCTTCTCTTCTACTTCCTTCTTATGTGCCTTCTTATCTTTTCCCTCACTTCAATTTTTTTCCTTTATTTCTTAGGTGGAGAGCCCTGTTTAGTGGACCTTGTGCTCCTTCTAGGCAATTCCATAGGTTTACCTCTCTGCAATGTTCTCTTTGGTGGAGTAGATGTAGTCTCAGATACATCAATCACAGTAGAGGGTGGAATTATTACCTGTAAAGGGTAAAAATTGAGATCTTCAAATAGGGTTTTGAACAATGGGGATTTTCACATAAAAGAGACCCTATGCCACATTTAACCACTTACATTTAATTGTAATGATAAGGAATGTAAATCTAGAAATGTTTGCAAAGAATAGTGGAATAAAATACATACCTCACATCACAGAAGATCTGGAAATACCTTATTTTTTATGCCTATGTTGGGTTTACGTAATATATGCAACCAAATCTAGAACATAAACATAGAGACGGAGAAAACCCAGAAATATTTTTCGGATCTGGCTCAGGTTGACTTTGACCCAAAAATAGAATGTCGATCCTGACCCAAAATAGAATGTTGATCTTGACCAAGAACATAATGTCAATGTTGAACTAAAACATATCATCAATCTTGAACTAGAATAGAATTTTGATCCTGACCCAGAATAGAATGTCAACCTTGACTTGCACAGCTCCGACAGAAAATCTATTTCTGGATCCTGAAAGTTTACTGAAAAGGGTATCTGAATCTGGCCTGCAACTCCTGAAACAACGACTGTAGATATCTAAAAAAGGGTGTTTTGGGCTGGATATATAGGGTTTTGCCTTAGTCAAACCCCCTTTTTGGTGATTTCCACCTCCACAAATAGCTAGATGTAATAGAATGTATGTGTGTGTTGCTTGTAGGAAGAGCTTTGAATGTGCAATGCCAAGATCTAATCCTCTAGATTGAAACCCTAGCATGAATTGAAATGAGAGAGAAATGTATAGATTTGAATATGATAAAGAAATCATACCAAGCCCCCAAGGCTAAATTACTCCTATCAAACTCACAATCTGTAGTTGCTACCCCATGATTGTATCCTTTGAACCCTTGAATATTGAAAGTAGTAGATCAATGAAGAAGGAAGGATTTGAAGAACTCTTTCTTGCTTCAATGAAGATCCACAATGGGTTTTCCACAAAAATTCTTTCTTTTATCGAGGCATCATCATATCTTTTCCTCCTATATCATCCTCTTGCATTCTTGCATCATCATTATGTCATAATTGTAGTTTCACCATGTCCAGATGAGGGCAAAAGAGAGTGTTTATATAGAGATCTCAAGGTATACCTCCTAGGGTAATGCAAGGACCCATAATTAAAATTTCACCTTGAATCATGATCCAATCACAATCACCAACCAAGGAGGGGATGCATTAATTCAAATTTTGGAGAAAACACTTCTGCATTCGGATACGGGGACCTATCTTTACGTTTAGGACCCCGATATGATCCGAATCTGAAAGCGAGGACCAAAACCTAACAGAGGTCAAGGTCAACCTCAACCTTGACCTAGGTCAAGTTTGACCTCGACCCTAACCTAGGTCAAGTTCTACCTTGATCTCAACTTGAGGTTTCAGGCAGGTCACCTTAAGAAGTTTGTGAGATTCTCAGGTCAACCAGGGACCTAGGAAGGTGAGAAAACATTTTAGAATGCTGAGAAGAGGTACAAAGGCCTAGAATGAGTGTGATGAAGATTAGGAGGGACAATACATAGGTCCTACCTAGAAAATAGAGTCATAGAAAATCTACCATGCAAGTGCACTAAATAAGGGTGCTAAACCTACCAAAATGGAAGTGCTTCCATTTTAAGATGATACATTACCTTCTCAACTTTAGGAGGTGGTAGAGCTACAGGAGCAGTGCTCACCAACCCAGAATCTCTCTTTGTCATCTTCCTTCTAATCTCTTTCATCTCCTCTTTTGTCATACCAGCTTACTGCTAGATCATCTACTAAGTTTTATATTTTCCTCTTCCTTACACATCTAGTATGTTCTTCCCTCATCTTTGTTAACTTTTCTTCATAGGTTCCCCATCTTTCTTCGGATGGATAAATCTTTGAGGATATAATGTGTTCAACCTGCATAGTCAAGACCACTTGCATAGTCAAGACCTCAGAACTGACTTCATATCCCAGAGGATAACGCCACTTTTTCCTAGGTTGTATTGCCTCAAAGAAAACACAATCAATTTCAACCATGAAACATATTGAGTCTGTGTACTTCTCTACCAATGCTTTAGGGATCCTCTCTCTTTCCTTCATCTATCTCTGTAAGATTTTGATCATCGCAAATAGCTCACCATCTACCCATGTGCTATTATGTACTCTTTTGTAGCTCTGTGTGATTTTAATTCCAGTAGGTTCATTGTCTTTCCAAGCCCTAGGGTGCATACCAGGGAATTTATGCACAATATAAATATACATATGTACCAGTAAAGATCCAAATCTGAATGCCTTAGTCCTATCTTTCTTAATTTGCCTCACATTCTCCAGAAATTATTGTGCAAGAACTTCGCATAAGTTATACTTAACATTTTCCTTAACCATTTTATAAGCCATCAAAATTACACATGTTGATATTGAGTTAAACTGACTGATGTAGTGAAGTCTATATCCTAGAATCATCGAGT
This sequence comes from Thuja plicata, assembly GCA_018584345.1. Taxonomy (NCBI): domain Eukaryota; kingdom Viridiplantae; phylum Streptophyta; class Pinopsida; order Cupressales; family Cupressaceae; genus Thuja; species Thuja plicata. The sequence continues at coordinate 4,264,379 of MU228374.1, read as the reverse complement.
TCAATCTGACATCCTACTAAAATATATCATTTACTATCATTTATCTCTTATCCCATTTCAATTTTGTTAGGGTTTCCACCATTTTCTTTGTGTTCTTCTCTATAACAGGAATGACTCTAGTATTATCCAATCTTGTTATGCCATGAATTAGGTCACTACAAATCTTCATAGGCTGATCTCCAAGCCAAATAAATTGATCGCGCACTATGCTCTGAAGAATCTTAATCCATTATTCTTCATCAAATTCGTAAAGTTTAGTTATCCGCATGATACTGAGATTCTCAAGGTGTGAAAACTCATCTTTCATATTACCATCTTCCCCAATCATGTCTTCCATCTCTTTAAAGATCTCATAATCTCCCAGAGACTCATACTTACAATGAATGTAAGCCCTAATGTCTTCGACATGTAGAATGTTATGCGGTGTTTGAAAAAATGCACCTTCAGGATCATCCTCAGTTGACTTGTATGGTTGTTTCTTAAATTTATACCTAGGTCTTTCAGCGACATCAAAAATCAATGGAGTATCCATAACCAAGGCTTTGAAGAAAATCTAAATACGACCTTTTGTCTGTTGATATGTGAATTTATGTTTCAATCAAATGCTCAATGTACTTGCTTCTATGCTTCTTTTTCTCTAAACTATATTCTCCTTAGGATCTTTTCTTCAAATGATGTATAAACAAGTTTGTTTGATTGACCTTATACTTTATTATGTAAAGAAATGACATAGCTCCCAATAAATTCATCTTTGCACATAATCCATTCGATTATTAATCTAGAAATCACAACATATAAAATTGTAAAACCATGTGATCACAGGTATATGCTCCACAACATCTACACATACTCTCCCTAAGCTCGCAAGAGCTTACTTTGCATAATCACGGGCTGGATAGATTTCTGATGTTTTCTTCCAATGCTCCCCCTAAGGTCATGCTTGGCCCTCTAGGTTGATGTAGCGATGTTAGCATCAGGCGAAGGCACAGTAGCATCTACTGACTCTCCCTGAACCAATACCTCACATGTTTATTTTACCTTCCAAACCTTACCACTTTTTTCATCTTCAGGTTTTCTGAAATGACTTGAATTCATCCATATATTTTGTAAGACTCTTACCAGCATCACCAATGTTCAACTTTATAACCATCAGCAGTGGTACTATTCTATTATCAACTCCATTGTATCTTTACAACTTTGAAATATGTCCTAGGTTGTGATATTTGTAACCTATAGGAGGTGGTCTATTATGATTAACCTGAAACTTACAATACTTTGCAATGTGCCCAAATTTATTGCATTTGTAACGTGTGAGCTTAGCTATTGTTTCTTCCCTAATGTAATCTTGTTTGTTTCATGATTGATCAGGTTTCCTGGATTTTTTTTTCTTATGTCCATATGCATGAAAATTGTTGCAATAGTCATCAAAAGATCTATAAGGAATATTACTTCGGCAGTCTCTCTTCATGTGTCCAATCTTGTTGCATCTAAAATATCTACCTCTGAAAGGTATGATCTGTTCTTTAGGTTCTTCAAGAGTAGGTCTTTCTCCATTAGTCTTCGCTTCTGATTTTTCTTCCTGAGTATTTGAACATTCATCTTCATTGAAGCCAACTCCAGTCATGTCTCATTTATGTTTATGTCTATCTCTTTGCTCATCAATCAAGTCACTGCTCAAGTGAAGTCTCTCAATGTGTTTCTTAGCCTCAACAAGTTCACCTTTTATGATCTGATTATATTTATCTAATTCCAGATACTTGTTATTGTAGTGATCAAGCTCAATCTTCATTTGTCTCATCTGAATATTAGCATATCTTAATGTTTCTTCAATTTTTTCTAGCATCCTTTTCTGTTAAATCTCATTAGCCATCTGAATGGAAGTAGTTTCATGATTAAGCTTCAAAGTTTCTTTCTCCTGTTCAAGATGTTTAATCTGATCTAAAGTATCATTATCTGAATCCTCTTTTATCTTATCCATAAGATCTTGTCTCTAACTTCTAGAAAGTTAAAGTTGTTCTTTCAGTTTCTTGTTGAAACCCTCTGCTCTTCTCAATTTGAATTTCAAGTCACCATTCTTTGTTTTAGCCTTATCAAGGTCTTCAAGTGCTTATTCAAAATTTTCCTCCAAACTTTCAGAATCCATCTTGATCTCTCTTAAGTTGCTAATATTTTTCTCCAAGGGCCAATAGCTCTGATACTATTGTTATGATTAGGTAATAATGAGAGGGGGGGTGAATCAGTATTACAACACTTTAAAAATGAACCAATTAATTTCCAACTTAACCAAATGAATACTGAAATGAAAAGAACATAAACACACAACACATAACTCGTAACAACATGAATTGTTTTCGAGGAAACCTTGGCCAAGGGAAAACCCCAGTGGGGGTGGTTCCCACAAATATGCACTAAAAGTATCGTGTCCCTGTTAGGAGACCTAGCCCTATTAAGAGATGAATATTACATTAGTACATTTCCTTATTAGGGGAATACAAAACCCTGTTAAAGGTATACTGAGCACATTGATCATACAATCAGAAATATTATTATGCTACAATGCTTTTCTCAAGAATGAACAAACAAGCATCTCATATGCTTAGGAAGTTCCAGTTGTAGCTTACATCACTATCTATTTGATTCTGATAGCACAATGCATCCATGCATCACATCCACATAATCTCTCATCCATACATATTCTCTCTCCCACTTCACTTCTCAAAATCTCTCCATATATATCTTATTTTATATCCCAATCGGATTCCAATTACATCACAAAATAGAATTAATACTTATACAAAAAGTAATTACTATGTCAGCGACCATACACTATCAAAACATAGGTAATCCATAATCCAAATCCAACTTATCACATTTGGACTTTGTTTTATACTCCCTCAATCATTGTGATTGTTCATCTGCTTTGTATCACTGTTACTTTGTCTTCGCATATCTTCAATTGTTTGTATCTTATTGTGATCAACACCAAAACTCAAGCAACCTTAACAGAAGGTCATACACATCCCAAAATAGCTTCCTCTAATCTTGCATGTCTCCATTCATCATATACTATCTTCGCTGATCAAAACAATACTTCCATACTCTGTAAATATTTTTTTTGTACTTAGACATTTTTTAATCCCAAACTCCAAAACTATGTTCTATTCCTAGCGACCATCCATACCAGTTGTGTTTCCATGAATTACAACCCTCAAGTGTTCCATAACACTCCTAAAAGAATCACTTGCCAACAGTGTGGTCTCTTTTGGATCTGTCATTCAGTATCTCAAGCTCTTTTTTGGCTAGATTATTGGGATGGCTATCCTTCTATACTTTCCACTCATCCCCACCTTCATCCCCTTTGTGACTAATTTACCATTGTTGGTTGGAACACTAATGATTATTATAATATTCCCCATAATTTTGTGTTGGCACTTCATTTTCGCCAGAAACATCCTTATGAATGGCCTCCCCGAGGATCTGAGGAAGATAGGAAGGAGCTGGCTCAGATTCTAGAGTCTCGGGAGTGCACTACCTTGATTGGGAAAGAGGTTTTGGATTGGGGAAGTAGTGATTTTTATGAGAAGCTTTTTTGTTTTTTCATCTTATGTTGAGCTGGTGCAGCATACTTTTGGGGACATTCAGGTTCCTTTGTGGAAACAATTTTGGTATAAGTTCTCATAGCCCAAGTGAAAAAATTTCATGTGGTTGGTAGTCCACAACCAGTGTCTTACCTGGGATAATTTATGTAAGTGTGGTTTTCATGGCCCTCGATGTGTGTGTTGTGTTGTAATAGTGAAGAAAGTGTTTGTCATCTCTTTTTCCAGTGCTCCTTCACTAGACATATTTGGCACTTTTGGTGGGATATGTGGAATAAAGCTTGTTGACATGTCTCTTCCTTGGCTGAGTTTTTTGTGTGATGGGGCAAGGCCCATGTTAAAACTTATTTTATTTAAGTGGCTTGGACTCTTGGCCCTTCTTTTATTATTTGGCATACGTGGTTGGAGAGAAATCGTCAGATCTTTCAAGATGTGTTGTTGAGGGCTCACCACTTGTGGTGGAAAATTCTCTACTCTTTGGGAGAAATTATTTCAGCAAAATATGATCTGACGGAGGTTGTGGATCCTAGTGAAGTTATCTATTATATTCATCTTCATCCTCCTCCTCCACAACTCCAGCTCATGAGAAATAGATGCAGACACCCTGTTTGAAAGATTAATAGGGTGGGGAGGTGAATTTCTCCGCAGGGCATTCTAAAAATCAATATGAATGGGTCTTCTTGGAGAAACCTGGGTTCTGCAGGTATTGGGGGAGTTGGTAGGGATAGCTTGGGGATTGTTCAATTTATGTTTTTTTTTTTTTTATAAAGGTCATCATACTAACAACTTTATGGAGGTTGTGGCTTTTTTTGTTGTGGAGCGGGCTTGTGCCTCTTGGATGGAGCAAGCTTATTTGTGAATCAGACTCGCATGTGGCCATGCATTTGTTGACTCGATGACACTTTGAGGATGTTAGTTGGAAATTACTTGTAGTTGTTAACCAACTTCTTAATTTGTGTGCTTCTTTAGATTTTGTTACTTTTACTCATATCCCTAGGGAGTGGAACAGTGTAGCGGACTATTTGGCCAAATGGGTTTCTGGTCAAATGCAAAATTGGAATATTATGAATAAGGGTCAATTACCCCTAGTTTTGTCTCAACAGTTAGATCATTTAGTGGATCTTGGGCTATTTGATATTTGTGCTCTTTATTTCTTGCTTTAATAAATTTTAACCCCTCTTTTATTTTCACTTTAATTCTATGTATTAGTGCATTTTGGAGTCAAATGGACACTATTGTGTAATCCAAAAGGCTTTAAAAATAAATAAGTCTAAGATTTATAAAAGTGGTTAGCAAAAAGAGCGTTCAATCCAAGTTCCTCTTAAAAAAATTATATTCTTTCAAATTTCATTGGTGGGTTCTTAAGTTTGCATTACCTTTCTTCACTAGTTCTAATTTTTCTTTATTGTAGGCTTTGTATTTTCAACCTACTTTATTCTACCACCAGGTGTATTTTACTATGCAACTTACACAAACTCTTTTATTTGTATTTTTCGTTAGGCTAGATACTATTGCAATGATTTTTTCTTAACGAGTGATTAAAAAAACTTATTTCAACCAATTGCAATTCACTAATTTTATTTTTCAATTTCTTTTTAGATTTTTTCTAAAGTATACATGTTAAATTTTTAAGTAAAAAAATCATGAAAATTATTATTCTTGAAACTAATTGGCTAATTGGTTTGGGGTCTTATTGCACGGATTTTAAGGAAACACTATGTCCATTATAATTTTAAGGCAAGTTTTTATGATGCACTATTCAAAATTTATGAAAACTTTATAATATTAGACAATAATAAACTTACTTTCACCATATTTAAATCTTAATTAAATCCTAATTATAATTATTATATTATAATTAAAATATATATATATTATTATCCCATATAAGTGAACATTATACAAATTTTATATTAAATAATTATCCTTAGTAAATTTGCTAAAATTATTTTATAATTTCAGAACTTATTATTATTAAATTATTATCTTATAATAAAATATATTATACTTAATTAAATTATATTTAATATTAATACTATAATTAATTATTAGGTGATGATAGTTTTTGTGGGGATAAGCACGGATGCCTTTAGCATTGTGTACCGCTCCTGGTTGGGCTAGGGTCGTTGTGCCCTAGCCTCCCTCTGTTTCTTTCCTGCCTTTGTGGGTGTGGGTGTGGACATTTTGTAGTTTGGGTGTTTTTGTTGTGTGGGGTGTTCTATTTGGTACGGGTGTTTCTGGCTTCTGCGTTCATGTGGGGAGGGGTTGTTGCTATCTGCAAGGGTGGGTTTTTACAGAGCACTGTCTTTGTCTCATGCTTGTGCTTAGGTTTTTTTTTCTTCTTTCTCTTGCTTGGTGTTGTTGTTTGGGTAGTTTTGTGGTCTTTTGGGAATCATCATTTGCTAGGGCTCTCTTTGCTCTGTGTTCTGTGCATCAGGGATGCATGTGGGACTGTCAATACTTTGACGATTGCTGGGGTTATGGATTCTCGTGGATCTTCTTCTGGGATTAGTTCGCAACCGAAGGCTTCAACTTATTTTGGGGAGAGCTTGAAGTTAAAAAAGGTTAATGGGTGTTTACCTCGTAGTCAAGATTGCCCTAATCTGGTCATTCCTCTGGAGACAGTTTTGGAAGATGTCGAGTACTGGACTAAGCATGCTTTGATCTGCAAGTTTCTTGGGATCTGAATCTCTTTGTTTTCTCTTGAAGTCTGGATCCTTTTCTCATGGTAAATTGAAGGTGATATGGACATTATGTTGGCAGGGAATAGCTACTTCATGGTGGTATTCTCTTGCATGTCTAATCGGGATCACATCTTTGACGGAGGCCCATATTTTTACAACTGATTCATGTTGTTTGTCAAACCTTGGCATATGGGGTTCAATTTTGTGGAGGATCTCCCTTCAAGGGTTCCTGTGTGGGTTCGCTTGTCGTGCCTACCTCTTGAGTTTTAGAGAGAGGACATCCTGCGCTAGATAGCTGCTTTTCTGGGGACGCCTACTGTGATCGCACATCAATCCCTCGACAAAAAGGTTATTTCTTTTGCCCACATTTGTGTTGAAATTGATTTGAATAACCCACTGTCAGATTCTTTGGAAATTTGTCTTGGCTCATCATCCTGGGTACAACAGTTAGACTATGATTCTTTACCTTTCCATTGTTGGATATGTCATGAATATGGCCACTTGCAATGTATGTGCCCTCAGGCTTCTAAGAATCCCAGTGGAGGACCTGGGGTATCTTCTTCCTCCTCAAACCTTAAGATGGATAATGATGACAAAGAGAAATCTTAGACTTAACATGCAGGAAAAGGAAAGGCTCGGTCTGACTTTGTAGGAAAAGGGAAAGCCCAGATGAATTATGAAAATAAGGGGTTCAAGCCCAGGTTAATGCTACAGTTCCCAAAAAGGATGGCTTCATTCCTGCTCAGAGCCGAGCTAAGGGGAGAGGATAGAAGAGACCCTTCTTAGATAGGCAAGCAGAGGCAAGTTTTAATCGATTTGAGGTGCTAGATAATATGGCCTTAGAGGAAGGTATTCCTCCATGTATTATGTTTGATGCAGCAGTTGCAGATAAGGGGACTCCTATCCAAGATGCTTCTCTTTTGCACCAGGTGAATGTTGTCCAGCAGACATGTGAAACACCTATTGGACCTGAGTCTGGTGCCCTAGTGGTTTCCCATGTACCACAAGACAATGGCATTCTCCTAGCAGATTTGGTTAAAGATGTGTTTGCATCTGGGAAAGGAAAAGGATCTTCTCTTGCATTGGGTTTGATGCAAAGACCATTTAAGAAAATCTCTTTTGCTACTCCTTCAAAAAGTGGTCACAAAAGGGATCAAGAGAAAATTCATCTTATAGGGGATTTATTGGTAGAGTCAGGGGTTGTCAAACCTATGGATGCACATTTTCCCCACTCTACTCAATGACCATTCTCTCATGGAATGTTAGGGGGTTGAATAGCATCCCTATACAAAAATATATTCATGAGTTGGTGGCGGAGCATTCCCCAGACATCCTTTGTATTTAGGAGACTAAACTTTCAGTGGATTCCATGGTCAACTGTTCTCCAAGTATTTGGTATTTTGGTCAATGTCAATGTATTGGTTCCCAGGGGAGCTCTGGTGGCTTGGCTATTTGTTGGGACCATAGGAAAATTACCCCTCTTTGGTGGCTATCTTGTCATTCTTCTCTTTCTATGGTTGCCTCTTTCCTAGAGACGGGGGAGTTGATTATGGTCACTAACATGTATGCTCATGTTGATCTCCCTGGAAAGATAAGGCTCTAGGTGCATATTCGGTATGTTCAAAGTTGTCATCCTTTCTTGCCTTAGATTTTAGGTGGGGACTTCAATTCTGTTGTGTTCCTGGAGGAGAAACGAGGTCTTTCTCATTTGGGGCCCTCTTCTGAACTTCTTAGTGAGAATATGGATCTCTTACATCTTTCTGATGTCCAACCATGTAATGGGATCTTTACGTGGAATAATAGAAGGGTTGGGGATGACGCCATTTTGGAACATCTGGATAGATTTATGGTTTCCTTCTAATGGAATAGTGGTAATCTCTCTCTCTCTCTCTTCTAAAATTCTGGATTGGAGGGGTTCTGATCACTGGCCTATCAAGCTCTCTGCTTGTTGTGTTTCTATTTCCAAGAATCCCCCTTTTAAGTTCCAGTTAATGTAGCTACGGGACTCTTCTCTTCATGATTTCATGGTCCACTGGTGGAGAGATGGCAGCCCAGCGTATGGCACTGCTATGTTCTCTTTTTCTAAAAAACTTCAGTATGTCAAAAGAAAGCTGAAAAACTGGAACAGGACTTGCTTTGGTAATCTTCACACCATGAAGAAGAGGGATCAAGATCATCTGGAAATCATTACCAGGCAGATCCATGATCTTATCTTCTCGGAAGCTCTTTGCAGAGAGGAATCCCAGGCTTCCAGGGACATGGCTAAGTGGGATCTCAGAGAGGAAATTTATTGGAAGCAGAAGGCTCGGATTGATTGGCTTCAGGAAGGGGACAAGAACACTACTTTCTTTCATAAATCTGTACAGGGCCGCCAAAATTAGATTTACATTTTGTATGCACCCTAAAATGGTCACCTAGACTTTGGGCCCCATTTATCATTTTATCAAATTTCCTGAATCAATGCTTTGGAACATTTTCAATTCAAATCAATTTCCTTGATCAAATTGTAATTATTCAATTATTTCAATATTTCCTAAGGT
>MU228374.1:4218902-4245637 GCA_018584345.1 Thuja plicata | reverse complement strand
CATTTGAATCTCTCATTTCATGGTGTATTTGCAATAGACACAACTAGGTCAATCTGAGGGCCTTCATTTTACATTTTTACACATCCATGACTAGAGAGCTATGAATCGATATTTGAGGCCTCATTCTCGAGCAACCTTGAATGGAATGATTCATAGAAGTGTGACAACATTAATGCACACACATTTCTTCTGTCGTCAATGCTGATGGCCTCCACTTCACTTCCTCACATGGTATGTCCAGGGAAGCTATTCGGTTCTACTCTGCTCTTTTCTCTGATGATTCTCCTCCTGCTGATATTGAGGAGAATACTATCTTGTCTTGTATTCCCTCTCTTGTGACCACTAAGATGAATGATTCTCTTATGAGGTCGATCTCACTGTCAGAATTGGAGGATGTGGTCTTCAACATGAGGAAGGGAAAGGCTCTTGGGTCTGATGGGTTCCCGGTTGATTTTTTTCAGGAATTTTGGGATATTATTAATCAAGACCTTTTAGTTGTGGTTCAAGAATCTTTTTCTAACAAACAGATGCTCAAATTTGAATTCTACTTTCCTTGTTCTTATTCCAAAAAAAGAAGGGGCTAATCAACTTGATTTCTTCCGGCCTATCACTCTTTGTAATGTGGTCTATAAAGTCATTACTAAGTTAATTGCTGAAAGACTTAATGTTTGGCTTCCCTTGATCATCTCTGAGGAGCAAGGAGGTTTCGTTGCTAGGAAAAAAATCCTTAATGGAGTGGTTATTGCCTCTGAATCCATCCACTCTATGTCTGTCTCTAAAGAGCATTTTATGTTCATCAAGTTGGATATGGCTAAGGCCTATGATAGAGTTAAATGGGATTTTTTATGAAAAACTCTTCTTGCTTTTGGCTTTAGTTTGGAATGGGTGAGTTGGATTCTGATTTGTGTTACTTCTCCCTCCTCGGTGCTTCTCAACGGTGAACCCTCTGAGTTATTTTGGGCCTCTTGGGGTCTTCGACAAGGGGATCCTCTTTCTCTGTACCTGTTTATTATTATGGCGGAGGGCCTTGGAAGATTTATTAAATCTTAAGTTTCCCAAAATGTGATACATGGTTGGCGATGGAGAAACGGTTTGCCCAATCTTTCCCATCTCCACTTTGTGGATGATACTGCTCTTGCAGGTAGAGCTCGAATTCAGGAAGCTGGAGCTTTTAGGATCACCTTGGATACTTATTTGGCTGCTTCCGGCCAGCAAATAAATGACGATAAGTCCTCAATTTATTTCTTCAATACTCCTGGGCCTATTCAGCAGAGGATTGCTGATATCCTCTGATTTCAGATTCATTCTCTCCCTCTAACTTACTTGGGCGTCCCTATTGTGGTGGGAAGACAACCCAGGCTCTTTTAGCAGAACCTTCTTGATAAGTTGCGACATAAGGTTAATCATTGGACTCATAGATGGCTCTCTACGACTGGAAGGGTGACTCTCCTCCAATCTGTGATTCACTTGCTTCCTACTTATAGAAGCATGGTTCAAGCAACCCCTGTTTACTTTCTTAAGGCATTTGATGCCCTTTCTCGGTAGTTTCTTTAGAGCGGGAACCTGCAAAATTCTAAATGGAGCCTTATTAATTGGGATACTGTCTGTAGGCCCAAGAAGGAGGGAGGCATGGGTCTTTGTTCTTCTATCTTGAGTGGCCAAGCTCTTGCTACCAAACTCTATTGGCATTGGTGCTCTAGCCAGTCTCAGCTCTGGGCTCGCATCTTGTCGCATAAGTATCTCCCTGGTGTTGATCCTTCTAATATCCCAAGGTTTCCTTTGGAGGGTTGCGGCTCTATGGTGTGGACTACCCTCAAGAAAGGTGCCCACTTAGTGAAGCGTCACCTTTTCTGAATTTGTAATAGAGGCTCTAAGGCTTTGTTCTGGAGTGATTCTTGGAATGGCAATCCTCCTCTTCTGATCTCTCATCTGCACCTAAAAGCTCTCTGTGATTCTTTCCTTCTTGCTGGTTGGGATAAGGTGGCTCATTACAAGGAGGCCTGCAATCTGGGCCTCGCTATTGGTTATAGATGGAAGAATTCTTCTGATTGGCCACCAGGGGGCTCAACGCGGGATCAGATGGAGCTTTCTCAGATTCTTGCCTCTAGGGACTGTAGCTCTTTGCAGGAACCTAATGTTCTGGCTTGGGGAGGTGCTTCTTCTAGTAAGTATTTTGTCTCTTCAGGGTACTTCGAGCTTACTAGGTTGTTGTTTGGCGATGTTGAGGTGCATTGGTGGAAGCAAGTCTAGAACTCTCTCTCTCTCTTGGCCCAAGTCTCAATTTTTCCTCTAGCTGGTGGTTCACAATCGCTGCCTCACTTGGGATAATCTTTTTAAGCGTGGCTTCCATGGCCCCTCAATCTGTGTGCTATGTTGTGATGGTGAGGAGTCAATTTCACACCTCTTCTTTCAATGCTCCTTTGTCAAGCAGATTTGGCACTTTTGGTGGTTTGCATGGGGCCGCCCGTGCTGGCATGTTTCTTCCCTATCTGAGTTTTGGGATAAATTAGGGCATTTGCCTTCTAAGTCCTTTCTGTAGGGTGCTTGGGCTATTGGCCCTTCCTTCATTCTTTGGCATGTTTGGCTAGAAAGGAACAGGAGAATCTTTCAGGATGTTAAGTTTGGAGTTCTGCACCTGTGGGGGAAAATTGTTCATTCCCTCCATGAGATTGTTCTGGCAAATTTTGAGGGGATGGGTGGTTTGGATCCTGGAGATGTGGATATTTGCACTCGCCTATCCTTTCCTCTACATGGTGGGGTTCCTCTGTTTGCTACCCACCTCTATGGTAGTAGAGCTAGACATCATTTTCAACGGGTTAATCGCGAGGGGCATTGGACTCCTCCTCTGCCTTGAGTTATTTAAATCAACATTGATGACTCCTCTCAAGAGAATCCTAGTCCTGCTGGTATTGGGGGAGTTGGGCACGACAGTTTTGGGGATGTCCAGTTTCTTTTTTCTATTCACAAAGGATTTCATACCAACAATCTCATGGAGGCTCTCGCCATCCTGGTGGTTGTGGAGCATTGTTGTTTACATGGATGGCGTAGGGTTATTTGTGAAGTTGATTCACAAATTATTGTGAATTTACTTAATAGACAGGAGCTTTTCGATGTCTGTTGGCAGCTGACTTTGGTTATTAAGCAAATTCTCCAGTTGTGCAGGTCTCTTGACTCTATTACTTTTACGTATATCCCCGTGAGTGGAATGGTGTTGCTAACTGCCTAGCTAAATGGGCTTCTAAGCATGGGCAAGCATGTGTTTGACTAGAGGCTCCTTCCCCCTTATTTATCTCATAAGTTGGATCAACTTGTTGTTTAGGATATGGCTCCTTAGAGCTCTTTGTTGTATTGTTCTTTTTGGTTTTCAATAAATTTTTACCCCTCTTTTAGTCAAAAATAATAATTAATTATTAGGCAAATACTTTGCCACTAGGTGGCACTTGTTCAAATTGTAATATATAAATTGCTATATGTTATACTAATTTTGTATGTCAAGTAATTGGTTTTCTTTCTAATAATAGGTTTTTAACTACATAACAACCATCACTATAGTGACACCAACTATTGTCTAAACTATCAAGATGCTCATTTTTTGTCTTGTGTTTGTATACAAGATTTAAATGATCATTGGTCATTGTCAAAGCTATTTGTTAGTGCAGATTAAAGCATAGAAATTGTAGTGTTTTTGCACTTCAAAAATTTAATTATTAAATAGTTCAACCTATAATCTTCCCAAAATATAGAATTTATGCCCCTTTGAATATTTTATTATGTTTAAAATTGTATTTTTATAGTTCTTTCACACTAATTATTAATGAAGTTAGTTGTCTCAAAATTGTTGCACATTTAATTACATTATAATATATTGTTTACTTTAAATATTATAAAAGAAGTCCAAAAATAAATACCAATTTTGAATTACTATATAACATATCATACAATAAATACCAATTTTGAATTACTATATAACAAATCATACAAATTAAATAGTTTAAACTATAAAAGAAGTCCAAAAATAAACACCATATAAATCATTAGATAGATTACATCTTAGGAAAAAAAAAAAAGAAGAAAACCCCAATTAATATTTCAGCTAACAAACTTTAGCACTTCAGACCACTGATTCCTATGCATCTGCCCCTCCAAATAGTCCTTAAAATTTTGATGAATATTTATCTCAACCTGCCAAACAGAAAATTTAACCTTAATTCAGTTTCAGCTTCTCAAGGAGCAGTGGTCTCATCAACAATATATGAAAAAGCAACCAAATTAGAAAGCTAATTTGGTCCTCGGGAAATTCAAAGGGGGTATTGCAGCACCTAAATTCTTATCGTCCTTGTCGTCTAAGTATTTTGCAAAAGTATGCCCAATCATGGTAGACATTTTGGGGTTCAAAGTAAAAATTGCAAAACATTGCATATTCCTCATGCAGTTGGAAGCACAAGCATTTCCATACCATAATGGCGAGTGGTGTTTCTTTGAATTGGCTAACTATCATGTACGATGTCCACCTGATTTTATTTTTTTTATAAATAAACAAATAATTTAAAAAATCCACTAAACTCTGGATTATTCCCGATTCTCAACTTTTGATGATCACCGCAGCATCTACAAACACCTGTAGGGGGTCATGCTGGTGAGTTCAATTTTCCAGTTGGCTTTATTTAATCAGTCCTAGCAATGTCAGCCGCATCCTCTTGATTCCATGGTTGTCCTTATTGTTTCAATGTTCCAACGACGTGTACCTACCTTTGCAGCCACTTTGATCTTGAACCATTGCTCTATTATATTTGCACTAGATAGATGGCGATTATTTTCATTAAGAAAATAAGTGATACCAGCGTTCTAAGATAATATTCAAGAAAAATTATACAATTCAATAAACCCTAAGATCTCACCAGATCCATTAACTTCATGACTGTTTAAATCTATTTTCTAGGTGGAATGGCACAAATTGCAGATTTCGATAACAGCATAAATTGTATAAAGGAGTCTCCAATTTTATATATCTGAATTGCAGATGTGGATAACAGCATATCCCAGTTCATATTAAACTGACCGAAATACATCGAGATTCATATACACACTCGTTAAAGAATAATAAAAATACAACCCATTGATTCTTCTCCACAACAAATCAAATTAAATCTACATATTCTTCACTTAAAACAGATCTGAGGAGAACTTCCCAATTGCACTCTATACAACCTTAAGATAGTATCATAATTTGCCCTACAACAGATTCAATAAAGTTCAGTTCAGTGCAGCCAAAAACGGGCATATCCTTAATACCCCGCATAATTACAATAATTCGCCTTAAAACAACTACTAAATCCAATTTAAAGTAATTAAGATTTTGAAAAAGAAAAAAAAAAACCAAATTACATAAAGCAGCATCTCACAACAAGGACATGTCTGATAAGCCGTGTATTAATCGTCTGGCCAAACGCATCAGCACATTAGCCATTAAAATATTGTTATTTCAGGTGCTTTTCACAAATAGCAGCTCGTAGCAACCACCCTTAAAAAGCGCATCCCTAATCAAAATATTCTGAATTTTTTCCGTAACTACAACGCGATCGACATTTTAACAATTCGATTTACCTTGATAGCATGCGTTCCTCTACCCAAAAAAAACAAACCAATCATAATGATTACCCTGATTACTCGCAAAACATACAACGCCGTCTCACAATGCTAACATTCAAATCCCTCGAAACGTTAAAAATGAAAACAGCAACCGCTACTTAATTTAAGTAAACTGGATTTAGTAGAGCCTAAAAACTTCCAACAAACGGTGGCTTTCAAAAGACATCAAAGCCAAGCAGAGCTAAAATGTTAGATCAAACTGCAGCAGCCTGTGTTGTAATAGATTCCTCAATAAACGAAATCTAACTCATAAAATCGAAAGCACCTAAAATGAACCACATAGAGAATGAAAAAAACAGCCACAAAAGCATAAATCTACTGGCTTTAGCAGAGTCTGAAAACTTCCAACAAACGGTGGTGTCAAAAGACACCATAGAATCAGAAGAACACGATCAAGAAGCTTAACCGCCGAAGCCATAGAGGGTTCTGCCCTGCCTCTTCAAGGCATAAACAACATCCATTGCTGTAACAGTCTTCCTGCGAGCGTGCTCAGTGTAAGTAACGGCATCTCTGATAACATTCTCAAGAAATATCTTGAGAACTCCCCTGGTCTCTTCATAAATGAGGCCACTGATACGCTTGACGCCTCCTCTCCTTGCCAACCTGCGAATGGCGGGCTTGGTAATACCCTGGATGTTATCTCGCAGCACTTTCCTGTGCCTCTTTGCTCCTCCTTTGCCCAGCCCCTTTCCACCCTTTCCACGGCCCGACATCTTCGATAACAAGAACAATTTCCCTTCGATATAGTTGCAAACCAAGCAAAAGCAAGGCTGTGTATGAATTTGTTTGCCCGCCGCGCTATTTATAGTCCTCGCGTCTCACAAATTTGAATATTTTTCCCGCTCGATCGTTTTATATCGTGACCGTTAAATACTTGGTGATCCGTGGCTCTCTATTCCCCAAATCTCCACCGTGCGATTGTCGTCCACGGATCGATGAACATTACATTTAAATATTTTAAATTTATTCTTACTTTATTGTAAATGTTTCACTTTAAAATGAGTATAGATGGGACATTTTAAGGTGTAACTCACAACTTTCTTTTAACATGATATGGAGATTTTCCAAGTGCTTGCCTAAAAAATGTTATATGATTTTGTTAAGTATGAAGAAATTGTTATGAAACTTTATTTTAAATGAATTTTATTTCAGTTTTAACAAATAATTAAAGAAGTTTGTATTAATTAATGTTTTAGAAGGGTTGACTTTTTAGAATGATATTTAAATTCATGTTTATGAAGTTACAATTTAAAATTTTGTTTTGATTTTTTTATTGATTGTAAGTATAAACAGAGTTATTCAACAAACATTGTAGAAAGCTATTTTAAAAGCGTCAATCAATAATTGAGCTTATTTAATAAGTAATTAGTGAGAAACAAACAAAATTCATCTTATTGAATGTATTTGAATTCTTAAGGCATTGTATGATTTAATGGCTGTAACTAGGTCACACACGTATTTATTCTCATCTCCACGTAATGCAAACCATCAATCATTTTTTCGTCTCAGCTTAAATGTTGCAACTTCCACACAATTAGGAGTTGTATTCATCCATTTTTTCTTGTTGCTTATACGCAAACACATAGGCATTTAGGCTTCTTACAAGAGTTGCATGCCTCTCCTTTCACAAGGCATTTAGGCTTCTTAAAGATGTATAAAAGAACAAAATACAATTTTTTCTAGGATGAAATTAAAAAAAAAGTTGTTGAATCGGATACATGCTAATGTCACGAAGGAGAAACCATCAAGACTCTTAGCACTCTATAATTGTTAATTTTTAATACTTTATGGACAAACATTTATATGATTTTTCTTAAAGGGATAACTAATTCAAGAGGCAAATTAATCATTTTGGTCATGGTTTTTAGTTTCTATTAGATGTTGTATCATGTTTTATGACAACAATTATTGTGATCCAATATGAATAACATTATATCTACAATATCTTATATCTTGTGATAAATGTATTATTTCCATATAGAAGTGTCATAGATACATCAAGAAGACATGGATGATAGAGAAGGACAAGTTTTGTTGAAAGTAGTTAACTATATTAGTTTAAAAATGCATGTAAACTTATGTGAGTCGTAGGGTTTGATGTAGATAACATTTGTAGAAACATGTGAACAGTAAACATGGTCGAAACTATGCTTTGAACTAAAAAATTAAGGTGTAAGGTGGGAGGATTCTTGAAGAGTATCTTGGAAAAGTTAGATTGGTCAGAGGGGGGAGAAGAGGGTGAAGAAGAAAAAGAAGAAGAGGGTCAATAAGTGAGAATATTAACATTGAGGAGCTTATTTTGGGTCCCAAAGTATAACACAAAAATCCAAGAAGATATCATAGAAATTGAATGGGGTCATATTCTTGATGTTTTTAAAGAGATTATTGATGAAGAGACATTAAATCTCATCACCAAGTTTTGGATAGTAGAGCATCTTGGCAAGAAACAAATAAAAAAATAAGATAAACTCATTAACCTATTGTAATGGTATTTTCTTGCATTAGAATGGATTAAAATCACTCTTAAGTTGTTGAATCGACTTTAAAATATTGCCCAAATGGTCCAAATTGAGATGTGATAGGTAGAGCCAAGTGAAAGATAATAAATTCATCGAAGGGCGAAATCATTGAGAATTCATGAGAATAGCTAGGAAATCCAATATCCATCACAAAAAGAATCATGTAATGTGATATTAAATGAATGTACATGGGTGGTTGGATCCCTTTTATCATCATATGTTTCAAATCAAGGAACCCTGAATATAGGAGGCAAGGGAGAGAATATTGCACAAGAGATGATTATGATTCAAGTCTATAGTTGTATCTTTAGAGGGGGGAGAAGGAAGGGTTTTGAGTAGTTTTTATATGGATGCAAATATTGATCCCAAATATTCTAGATCTCTTATGTCCCCATTGTATTTTGTGACTTGCTCTTTGATTTGCCTATGTCTGGGGGCATTTCACTGTTGTGATATGCTTGTCTTTCACACCTGGGCATCCTACCTTAAAGAAATTTCTCCCAGTAAAGCATATGTAATCACTTTAACATGGGGGAATACTCATTGCTCAATGTTTATACTTTTATGTACACACCGCAAAGTTTTCTTTGTGCACTTTGATCACACACCATGATATGTTTGGTGCACATTGCATCACCCTTTTTGCAATTGGATTTTCATATTACTTTACAAGTTGGGTCTTTGTTCTGTAATCTTTATGTTTGGTGCACATGACAACACCCATTTTGTAGTCACTTTTTTAGGTTATTTGGAAAACCAAGTTTTTTCTTTGTGATTTCTAGATTCAACTAGCATAAAGAAACATTGCTAGAGTAGTTTGACTTTTGTGTTGTTTACATGACTCGTATTAAGGAGCCCCTCACTATGCCAAGAAGTCATCTCTTATCTCTTCTCTTCTCATATGGCTCATAGTAAGTAGCATCTCACTAGCCCAAAAAGCTATGTCCTTATCTTATTTCATCTTGTTTTCTCTATGTACATTTGTAACACGTGTTGAACATATTGCTATTTTTATATTGGCATTTGAGATTGATGAGATCCTAAGTCCTTGGGGGCTTGGTGTTTTCTTATCTCTCTTGTGTCTTGGTGAAGGTCTTTCAATGTAATCCTATACTTTACTAAGAGTATGAGCATGAGGTCATATGAGCTCTCTAAAGTGGGGGCTAATGAAGTGTCAAAAATTGTACCCTCATACAATTACATTCTCACCTAGTCCTCATTTTTGTGCTCTTGATTACATGTCCCCTAATTTGACTAGTCCCACTCATCCTAGGGCTTGACATTGCTATCATAATGGCTTTTTGGTTCCTCGATCTCTCTTCCAACCCTCTAGGACTAGACTAGGGTGCCTAGTGGACTATGGTGCTAAGTTCCAATGTCCAGCCAAAAAGGGTCCATTGTTAATATGCTAAAAACTATATATTGACGAGGAGGAAAACATTACCCATGTTTACATGCTTCATGGTTTTCACACATTTCTTTGAGGATAGTTGTAAAAGGAGTCCTCCCTCCCCCCTCATTTGAAACAACACACAACAATAAATTCATCTCTTGTCAAGTATTGGAGTAATTACTTTAGTCATTTATAAGGAAGTTAAGAAGGAGATTCAAGCATTGAAGAAGTCTATCATTGAAGATGACATCCATGATCAAGTGCATATGTTTCCTCCACAAATAAAGATATACATGACCTCCCTTCCTAGCATCATCTACATTTCATGAAAGCTTCAAGACAAAGATAATTTAGTGGATAAGGTATATTATTGAGATTAAACATTCTTTACTTTAGATTTAGGGTTATTTCAAACATTATTTTTGTATGGAAGGTTGAATCCTCCTGGGGCTCAACTGAGGCAAAATCATATACAAAAAATAATACCAATTTTCTCTCTCTTGTGTGCAGGTTCATAAATTGAGAGATGAAGCATTGAAAATCTATAGAAGGTTGATTAAGACAATAAGATTTAGATCCTTAAAAAGTGATTGGGATGCTTTTGACTTTCACACATAGTTTACAGTTAGTGATTTAGTTCAACATTTTTTTGGATATTTTTCAAAGGAAGCATCAAAGCGACATTTTGGTTCCAAATATTTAGACGATATCACTTTTTGACATATTAGGATGGTGGTGCTGATTTCCATAGTCCAACCATTTTGAGCCTAAATTTAAGTGACAAGTTCCTCTCTGACTCTTCTTTCTAGATATGTTTTCATTGTTATTTTATCAGACTTGTAGCTCTTTGTTTATGTTGATTAGTGTTTAATTTCATGTATTTTGCCTAGTCTTAAGTGGTGTATCAAATCAAATCATATCTATAAATAATTAGAAAGGGGAGAACAACATTCCAACCCACTTTTCATCTCGCTCTTGGGTGGTCCCACAATAGTGTGTCCCACTTTTTTGAACATCCTAATTTTTGCTAAAGTTACACATTTTTAAGAAAATATGATGATTTAAGCCTTAAGAGCTCCCATTTGAAGGATTAAATTGAAAATGGTTAAATAAAAGCCTCTTGGATCAAACCCTCTTTGGTATAATCTCTCTACTCCTCTCTTACACCTATAATCGAGTCTCCTTTGTACCCATCAAAATGCTGACAAAAAATCACTTTGACATTGACTTTTTGTGGGATCAAATGAATTCATTTGACAAACCCAAATGTAGGATGATAGTACTCGGAGAAATCTTTCAAATGATTATGATATGTATATATATATATATATATATATATATTGAGTTTGTTATGAATTTTCTTTTTAAGTTTTACTAAACATAGGTTGTCTGACCATTTAACAATTTCTTTATTCCGCGCTTCTGGAAAAATAGTAAATTAGGGAAAAAAATTGTGAAAAATATCCAGTAAATGTGTATTTATGTTACCTTTCTATCAAAAAAAATTAAAAATGAATTTTGATATATACAGATCAAGTTAGAGCAATCTAAATAAACCTATGTCCAAATTATAGTTAATGTCACTTCATAACTCAATAAACTATAAAATATTCAACCAAATTGAACGAAACTAATTGGATTCTCTAGATATTGGTGTTGCAACCCTAACTTCAAAATAATTACGTTCTTATCAATTAAATAAACAAAATTATGTTGATCAAAGTGAGTGTCACTCCTCAAAAATGCTGATGTTTTAGACAACCCAATTTTTGAAGGAGAAGGAAAAATGGATACAAATAAATTTCATTTTTAAAAAATATATATATTTAGAAAATATAAAAATGCTAAAATTCACTAGTTTACATCATATTCAAATTCTTAATGGTTTTACAACAATAGGTGTCTCAAAGCGAACTTTGTTTTTGGAATGTTCGTTTCGGTGTCAAAGTTGGCCAAAAAGTGGGATACAGTATTGTGGGATCACACTCTTGTCTATATTAATTGGTTTGAAGTTGGATAAAAATTTCAATCTCCCCTAATGAAATAGTTGACGGGAGTGGGTTTGATCTCAATTTTCCATGATTAGACTAGCAAACCTATTTCCCTAAATTTTACTCAAAATACTATTACAAGAGCACAAGTGGACCTATGAAAAGAGAAAGAACATACACTAATTGATCAGACAAAAAGACATGATCCAACAAATATCAAGGTATGACCAATCCTACAAAAGATAAAACTCACCAAAGGGAAAGTGGATCCTTATGAAGGAAGCAAAATATTGAGAACTATTCTTCCCCCCAATGCAGAGACAAGAATAACTAGGCTACTATGTTATTAGCCAAGCATAGTTTCACATTAAATTATACCACCGTGAATGATAAAGGATCCCCAAAAGGTAAGCTACCAGTGTCACATAGTAACAATCAACATAACAGGGCCAAGAAGTGCCAAGGAACTACATGTATATTTGGATTTAGGAAATTATGCACATTATATGTTATATTAATAAGAGCCATTTAATATACATATTGAACATTTTTTTTAAATGTTCCACAATTAGCATTAATATGACCGTACATGTGATGATAAAGACAATATTTTGTGCAATCTCTTGATTTAGTTATAAGCTTATTTGATTTGGGAGGACAAGTGATCTTATCGTCATTTATGAGTCTCCAAAATATTCTTTCTACCATAGAAAAATATATTTTCTCTTATGGGAGATAAAGATTAGGCTTCGATACAAGCATAGGTAAGGAGGGAGGAAGATATCCTACAATGTCCATGTGCATTGGGTTGAAGGTAATGTCGTCCCCAATTTCAACATAATGAAAATTGGAGATCACCCTTCAAAACATTATCCATTTTTACATTTATAAGGCTCCTAAAATGTATTTCAAGGTGTATTTTCATCTCCATGGTGTTCATTGACAAAGCAAAAGTCCCCAATCTCCATTTTGTTAAGTTTTAATGTCTTAAAGCTAATTTTCATGCAATTTTAGGTCTCAAAGGCATCATTACAAGTAATTTTAATTGCAATTTTCAATGTAGGGTTTAAGACCTGACATTACAATTAATTTTCATCACAACTTGCCATGTAGGGTTCAAGACCCAACATTACAAGAAATTTTCATTACAACTTACAATGTAGGGTTTAAGATCCGACATTACAAGTAACTTACCTCTTTAACATGTCAAATAGGAACTTTGGGCTACTAATGAAAGTAGTTTTACAAGTTGTCATTGCAATTTGTATTGCACTAGAACTTGCATTTTGGGTCCAAGGACCCGAATTGAAAGTTCATTTTTTGTTGCACTTGTAGTTGACCTCCAAAGACCCAAAATTGTCCAAGTCCTTCACGTTTTTGTTTAAAAATTTTGTCTTACACATCAAGTAGGGTTTATAATCCAATATTATGAGTGATGTTGTGAGAGACTTGTAAGTCAAACTTTTAACACCCAAAATGCAAAAAAATTAAACTTGTATATTACTTGTAGTTAGGTCTTCAAGACCCAACTATAAACAAAATTTCCCAACTTGAAATCTGACCTCTAAGACCTGAATAAATGCCTTTTTATGATTGTTTTATCATTTTCACTCACGTCATAGATATAATCAAGTCATAGAGACCCAATTACATTTACAAAACATGATATTTCTTTTTCCACTTGTAATTTGTCCTCTAAGACCCAAAATTCAACCATGACCCCACATTTGCATCATTTTCATCCTTTACTTATCAGTCTCGTTCGCACACATGTTCCCCCCTCATGATAAATCAAGGCATGGGCCTTATTTTGCAGCACCTCTAGTCTGAAGGAAGTGTCATTGGTTCCCCAAAAAATGCATGATGATGTTCTATCTCTTTGGGCTTCTCACCTTAATTTCACAAAGAGAACTACCCCTAAAGAATTGCTACCACCCCATATAAGAAGATGAGGTGGGATTTCATCAAAGATCCAAGTTGGTGTTCCTAAACAAAGTGCTTTCACCGAATCTGAAATTATCAAGTATCAATGTCATGTAGCAACATGAAAATTTGACAAAGGATTATGTTTATAGGAGTCGTGTCTTGTTAGACACTTAGTTTTCTTTCAGTTGTGCATGTGTAATTTAGTTTTTGACAAATTACATGTAAAATTAGAAATTGTAATTATATGTGAACACATTACATGCAAAGTTGTAACTTGTAATTACATTTAATCACATTGCATGCAAAGTTGTAACTTGTAATTACATGTAATCACATTACATGCAAAGTTGTAACTTGTAATAATATAGGACTTGTAATGTTGAATAAGTCAACAACAATTAGTTAGTTTTTCCATATTTTTGTCTCAACATCTCTTCTATAAATACAAGAGGGATCATTGTAAATAAATATCTTTTGGCAATGCAAAAAAACTCTACCTATTTGTGTGTGCACTCTAAAACTTTGTGTTTAGATGTAAATCAAATTGCATTCAATAAAAGAGGAAAATTGCTTTCAGACTCTGTGTCGATTTAACTTGTCACGTGATGACATTTTCTGAAGATTTATTGTGAGTGTTGTTATGTTATTCAAGAGGGATTTAAACTCGATCTTGCAGACTTTGAGTTGCTCATTGTGTTTAGAGTTATAGTTAGGTTTTAAAACTTGATCTTGTCAACTTTGAGTTGCTTATCACGTTTGAAACTAGTGTAGAATACTCAAGCAAGGGATAACATGCAGACTTTGTGTTGCTTTTATTTTTTGTGTTTGTATTGTAAGGTGAAAATACGTCGGAGAATTTGATTTTCATGTATGTTGCACTCTTGTTCCTGAATTCATTTAAGGATTTGTGGGAAAATCTTGAGCTTTCATGAGCTTATTGTTATTAACTTTTTCCAATTTGTACTCAAAAATTTGTTGTAAGAAAGAATTGTGTATTCTAAAATTAGAGAATGTGATGAAAGAGGAACACCTATTTTGACACAACAACAAATCCATGTCATTAGCACCAAATTTTAGTGTGTGTTTTTTCTTTTTAAAATGAGCCTTTGGGTTGGAGAAAAAGTCAGCGCCCAACTACCTCGAGCCTTTGGCGTTGAGTTTTGCGTCATCTTTTGCACCCTATTTTGCGTCAGATGTTGCACTAAAAAAGTTTTCTTCATGTTTTGCTTCTGGTATGGTATCTAAAATAGCTTATTTTTTTTCCTTCCAAATTGACGTCGGGTTTTGCTTCCTTTATGACATCCTTTTTTTCCTCTAGTTTGGCTTCCAATTTTACTTCTTATGTTGCTTTCAGGTTTACTTCTGATTTTGATTCCAAGTTTGCTTCTTATTTTGCTTCCATTTTTAATTCCAATTTTGCTTTGGGTTTTGCTTCCAATTTTTCTTCCTAGATAACACTAAGTTTTGCTTCCAAGCTTACTTTTGATTTTCTTCTAGTTTAGCTTCTATTGTTGCTTCCTTTTTTGCTTCTAAAATGCTTCTTCTTTTGCTTCCATTTACTAATCTTATATGTTTTATTTCAATTAATTTAGTCATGTATTTAATGATATTAAGGCACGATGGAATTGAACCACCAACCTATTACTTGTAAAGTAGGTGCTCTTCCATTGAGTTAGTACCCTTTAAAGAACAAGAGCGGCATGTAGTTGGAGTCCCTACCTAATGTAAAAAAAATAGTAGTTAGAACAATAAAAGAAGAAATATAAAATTCACCATGCAACAAACACTAGAGATGAAAACATTAGTCTATAGTATTGGTATCTGCGTATATGCTCAAAAAAATTCCTTTGAAATGCAATTATCAAGTATTTGATGGCTTTTGACAGAGTTCTTACTTCTTGTACTCTGAAAAAAGAAAGATTATTAAAATTAGGGTGCTCTAAAAAAGGTGCAACAATTATCAAATTAACATTGATGAAGCAAGAAAAGTTTGCTTCATAGTAAGATATGATGTACACATTTTCCTTTTAACTTGTCTATAATAGAAAAATTCTATTTCTCATATTAGATAAAAACATTAGGCTTGGTTGAATCAGTGAATTGCTTTAAAATATAAGAATGGATTATTTAGATCTAAGCAGTCACCACCAACCCATTTACATCATTGTATCAATATCACTGTGAATATTCAAATTTACATTATAAATTGTTTCGATATAGTATTGCCAATTTTCATAATCAACACATTATCATAGAGATTTGATCAAATACAAATCAAGCAACATGTATCAATTAACATGTGAGCACTACAATATTTAAATGAAAAAATGTAACGTTGCTAATTTAAAATGAGAATCACAAGCTCTTCAATCTGTAGGATATGTGCTAAATGTGAAGAAAACTATAAACAAAAAATAGTGAACGGATAGTTATCATCAAGAGGGCAAAAAGTTGAGCAAGAAAAACAAGATTATATTTCCAACTAGTTCAGATGCACAAAATTAGCTTCATGTGCAAATAGAAAATGTTGAGAACTTAAGCAACTAAAGAGGCCATTTGATTGAGGAAAAAAAGAAATTTTTTGTTCAACTTCAAATATTAAGATCGAACAAACAACAAAATATTGCAAAATAAAGCATCTTCATCGATAGCCAAACTCCAAGTGTATGCTAAAAAATAAAGAATAGACAATGAAAATATAGTATGTATACCTTGTATTTAAAAGAAAAATCTTCAAGAGTTATCCTAAAGGTATAAATTTTATCCTTCAAAATATTTGTTCATATTTTAGTGACATTATCTCCAAGCTGCTTGTATTGATCCTATAGATTAGAAAAATTTGAAAGATTAGACATTACAAATCAATGATGATACAAAAAACATTAATTATATTTGAATTCATATGAAAAACAAAGAATATGGTCATTGTATGTAGTTAAAAATCCCTTTGTACATTGTGTGTAAACATATTTAAGATAGAAAAGAAATACAAAAGTGGCATTAAGAACATCTATAACAAAGTTCTAATAGCTGCAGGAACAATTAGCTGCTAAAATTGAAACTAAGAAGTTACTCTATTTTTCCTTGGTTGTAGGAACATGTCACGGACAAAGTTCGAATGGTTGTAGGAACAATCACATAACAAAGTTTAATTGGTTGCAAGAATAGTCACATAATATAGTTTGAATGGTTGTAGGAATAGTAACACATATCTACGAAATACACAAGACAAAGACCATATCTACAAGATGACAAGAAACAACTATAATTATTTTTTATTACAGTAACTTCAGGTTTTGAAGGGACCCTGAAACCCTTTAACAAAGCTGAAGAAAGATAGACAAGTTAAGCACAAAAAGACAACACTCTGTCAAAATAGCTGATAGAAACCAACAGGGCTAAACCCTAGATTACATGGTGAAGAGCAGGAACAAAAACATAGAAACCCCAAAATAGAGAAACTACCAGAAAAATGAGCACAAAAAACCTTCCAGCGCCAGAATTAGTCCAGCATCTTAACAAACTCTTCCACCTCCACCATCTGATTCTGGATATTCTGAATTGACTCTTTCAAATTGGTGACATCTTTGGCTTGGGAAGCAGTTTTCTTTCTGGTACTAGATCTTGTTCTGGAACCAGGGCCAGACAGTTGAATATCATGTTTCATGTCTTCCTCATCATTTCCTTTCTTGGGTTTTTTCCCTTCTAGCAGAGCACAAAGAGCCTTCAGATTATCAACAGTAGTTTTCATGCCCTCATTGTTCATTATGATCAACTTCTTCATCATAATTTCACTATTGTTCACTCTCTCTTTGATAGGTTTGATAGTATTGTCAATAACATTGGAAATAATTTCTTCCAGCTTGATATTTTTATTAGTTACATTCTCATTAACAACCTTACCTTTCTGATACTCCTTAGCATCATTCTGCATTTTAACAATGGTGTCCTCCAGCATCGCATTCCATGCCTCTAGGGATTTAAGCCTAGTACGAGTTTCCTGAATATCTTCTTGGCCCCATTTGTCAATGTTATAGCCATACATGGCTTTATTTCTTGCATCTTGCATCATATTTATGTTTGTAACTCTCTTGACTTTGAAGTCCTGATCCCACAGATCTTCTTCAATGCTTTTCTGCTTATGTATTTTCTTTCCCTTTCATCATTTTCACCCTTAGGACTGTCAGGACGAGTGGGAATGATCTCACACTCGACATCTTTTTTATTTATCTAAATTGACAGTTTCTCCATCCTTAGTCCCCTTAATATCATTGAAGTTCTCCTCCTCGACATTATTGACAATTATTTCATTATCTGCTTCCAAATATTCAGATTCTTCAACACACTCCTTCATAATGTTACCCAGGTTATCCGTTTCAATGTCCTTATTCTTAGGATCATCCTCACTATTCTTCTAAATATTGTCAATGTATACTTCTGTAACATTGTTTATTTTCTCAGTTACCTCCTCAGGGATTTCCTTTCCGGAGTCATCCATAGCCTCAACAGACTGGATTTTATTCTCATCATTACCTTTTTCTGGAGTAACAAAACAAGAAATGTCTTTGTTACTCGGCTCCCCTTTGGAAATCTCTTCTTCCTTAGAGGAGACCTCTTCCAGGTCATCCTCCAACTTCATTTCTTCAACCTCATAAAAAATGGAGAGCTTGGTATCAAGTTTAACAGGGCTCACCTTACGAGATTTTTTGCTTGAACCAGTGTTGGCTTTCTTTTTAGGAGGAGTATCAGAGTACTTTCTTTTGGTGTTGGAAATATATTTAGGAATCCACTCTGAGATATAATCTTTGGCATAGTCAATGATAAGCATAATAATCCCCTCATGCAGAATAGGGGTAGCCTTAACTTTATGATCCACTATACTCTGATTTAGAGAACTAAGGAGAAAGAACAAAAATGAGACCCTAATGTAATGTCTGAAATGGTTCACCAGCTCAAAATGATAATTGTAAACCCTAGTATACCTTCCATCTAGGGTAAAGTATTCCATTATAGCTCTAAGGAAACACGCCCAAATGTGTTTTACATTAGCCAGGTTTATAAAATCAACATTACCTTTGACAAGCATAGCTCTTTCCTCATCAGTCTTAGGGAAGACTTTATACACTTTGTTTCCCGCATTCTTGTCTTTGGATAAATGCATGCCCTCGAGAGGAAGCCTTGTAATCTCAGCCAGAAGTTCAAGAGACAGAGTGAAGGTATTCCCTACTAAATTTACCTTGTCATTGTTCCACCCTACGACGAAAGCCTTAGTAATATCTTTGTCATTACCATGCAACCATTTTAGGAAATAGTGCACTTTGCCCTTCTCCAACTTTCTCCAGACTTCTTTTTTATGTATCCACTTACATTCCGCCGGTTCCTCCCTCTTGAGATCCCCACCCACCTCAACTTCCTTCTTCGTATTACTATGGGCACCATATTTTATCAACTTGTTCTCAATTTTGTCTGTTTCCAGGTATCTCTGCTTGAGCTCAAAATGCTTTGAGTAGTTGTAATTTTGCAACTTATAAATTTTTATGACCCAGAAAGCATGCGATATAAAATAGTAATGAGTGCACTTTATCACCACTTGGCACTTTGCATTGAAAGTACACATATTAAAATTTAATTAATGCATTATAATCATTACTGCTAATAATTCCCTCCTTTTGATTGATCATGTCATAATTAATTATGGAGTGGATCTCATCATTAATCTTGGTTGATCCATGCCACTTACGACTGACATCACTTATAACCCCAAGGTTAGCCAAACAATCCACCACTTGGTTAGTTTCACGGTAGTTGTGGGTTACATGGAAGGACTCAAATTTTGAAGCAATTTGATTAATTTTATCAATGATGTGTTCGACTGACCAAGATGATTTACTTATGCCTTTTATGTTATTGAAAATATTAAGAGAATCTCCTTCCAGCTAGAATTTTTTACATCCCAGATCATCTGCCATCATCATAGTATTGAGAGCAGCCATTGCTTTAGCTCTATGATTGGATTGAACCCCTAGAGGGACTGTCATCGCACCAATGTCGATTCCCATCTAATTTCTGATAATTCCACCTCCTCCAGCCGCTCATGGGTTGCCCTTATCCGCACCATCAAAATTAGCTTTCACTCGGTCATAAGGGGGGAGGTCCAAAAAAAAAGCATTCTAGGATGAATAGAATTGGAAGCAGGGGTACAGAAGTTCCAATTTCTTATGTTCTCATAGGAGATTTGACAGTAGATCTTGGTAGCATTGATGTTGATAGAAGAGTTTAAGTTTTCCTCCAACCCTCTGCTAATAAGATTGCTGACTACTTTGGGTTTAGAGTACTTTTCCATGAACACTGTTATTTCTTTCCTTTTGGATACACCAGCAAAAATGAGGAAGCAAAAGCTTCCAGAACTCTTTAGCCAAATTATCCAAAAGAGGGCAGCACCATTGCTTGACAAAGTCCTACCAAAGAAGAGGAAAAAACCAGCAAAGTTTTCATTTTTAAGGATTAGTTCCCAAACCCCATGGGTGAAGGAGAAATGCATCATTATATGACCACAAGATTCAACCTCTTCCATACAAAGAAAACATCTATTCGGGAGAAAAAAACCTCTTTTACTGAGATTATAAATGGTAAGAGGTTTGTTCTGAGCTAAGATCCAAAAAAATAAGTTGATTTTGGGGATTAGAAATTTATACCAAACTTGTGAACATAAAGGTCTTTCCTCCCTTTTAGAAATAAGATCACAGGACAAAGCCACAATATAATTACCATCAGGCATAGGAGCCCAAATGATTTTATCCTAGTGGTTATTCTGAATGAACCAGCTTTAAAGATCATGCTGGAGGGATATGAATCTTCTGTCTGTATCTCCAAGATTCCTCCAATTGTTACCTTGCTAGTAATCTTTCACTTTAGCCCCAACAGTTTCTTTGCAATGATCAATAGGTTCTTTCCAATCTTGGTTGCTAGATAAGGGGGCCTTTTGGATCCAACAATCATCCCAGAATTCAATTCTGCTTCCATCCCCCAACTTCCATCTCTTCCCTTTAATAATGAGGTCTTTAGATGAGAAAATACTATTCCATATGTTAGAACCGTTGAGATTTTCCTTATCAGCGATGAAGTCCTCTAGCGTATTGTAGTTAAAGAGATATTTGTTTTTTATAATACCATTCCATCTTTTTTTATTTCCATAGATTCTCCAAAGTTGTTTAGCCAGGAGAGATTTGATAACATTTTTAATCATTCTAAATCCAAGCCCTCCACAACATTTGGGTTTGCAAACATTTTACCAAGCTACATCTTTTCTTTTCTTCCACTCTAGACCAAAGGTATCTTTTCTAAATCCTTTCAATAATAGTAGTAAAATTTTGAGGTATCTTGAAAAGACTCAATGCATACACTAGAAGATTTTGAAAATTAGATTTTAAGAGTTGAACTTTCCCAGAATTACTTAAAAGAGCTCCTTTCCATCCAAAAAGCTTGTTATTGAATCTATCAATGATGGAATTCTAGAAGCTATTAGGAGGTTTGGTGCAGAGGGGCAATCCTAGGTAAGATGAAGGAAGAGTACCAATATTTCATCCTAAAATAATTGATATTTTTCTCTATCTTTCTTCAGGGGTATTGATGAAAAAAATAGAAATTTTAGACCAGTTAATGATTTGACCCGAAGCAGAAGTGTAAGATGTGAGATCTCTCTTCAGATTCCTAGCTTCTTTGATAGTAGCTTCCCCCATAATGAGAGTCTCATCCAAAAATTGATCATGGGAGCAAATAGTACTAGCAAATTAGGGTTGGAGACCAGTGATACGACCTTCTCCCACAAGTTTATTAATGTACCTCCCAAGGCATTCCGCAAGGATAGAAAATAGAATGGGGGAGATAGGGTCACCTTGGATAAGGCCTCTTGAAGGTTTAATAAACTTAGAAGAGCCTCCATTAACAATGAAAAAAGAAGATACAGTAGTTACCAATTGTAAAATGCATTTAATGACCCTAATATAAAATCCAAAAGACTGAAGAACTTTCTGTAAGAAATGCCAATCCACCATGTCATATGCTTTGGACATATCCAACTTCATTAAGAAACCTTATTTTTTAGCTACTTCCAAAGAGTGAATATTTTCATGGGCAACAATGATGGAATCCAAAATCTGTCTCCCAGGGACAAAGCCATTCTGCTAAGGGGATATGATCAAGGGTTGACAACATTCTTGAAGTAAGGACTTTATAAATAATCTTATAGAGGGAGTTACAAAGACTAATAGGTCTAAAGGCATCCACCGTATTGGCTCTAGGATTTTGAGGAATCAACACAAGAAAAGTAGCATTCATTTCCCTGAGGAGAGTTTTTGTACCAAAGAACTCTTTAACCGCTGCCAAAACATCCTTCCCCAAAATTTCCCTATACTACTAGAAGAAGAACATGGGGAAACCATCAGGACCAGGTGTCTTCTCCCCTTCAAAAGAGGACACCTCAATTGTTAGTCCTAGCATCAATCATTTGAGGGATATCAGTTAAAATTTCTTCCTGATCGGATATAACCAAATTATATTCTTTGGTCAAAAGAGAAGAAAAGTAACCAAGTAGATCTTTTCTAATATCTTCTTCTTTCTTAAGAGTACTCCCATTAGTAGACAATTTAGATATTATGTTTATTGCTTTATGTTTCATTGCAGTCATATGAAAGAATCTAGTGTTTTGTCCCCTGCTTTCAACCACAAAGCTCTGGATCTTTGTCTCCAGAAAGACTCCTCCTTAGAGATGATATTATGAAAATCATCCAGCATAGTGTTATCATTTCTTCTTAGTTCCTCTAAGAGGCCTTCATTCTAAATTTTCTCTTGAATGTCCTTTATTCCCTACTGCAATCTTCCTTTCGAGAGAAAGATGTCACCAAAAACCTCCTTATTCTAGGTTTTGAATTTGCATTTAATTATATTGAGTTTTTAGTAGCTCTGTACATACCTCCCCCCTCCAGCTTATAATTCCACCAGTCTGCAATAATATCTTTCAGGTTGGGATGAGCAGTCCATATTTTTTCAAATCGAAAAGGAATTTTTTTCTTACCATTAATTAGATTAGCATTTAAGGAGATAAGAAAATGGTCAGAACCAATTCTAAGCAAAGAAGACAAGGAACAAGAGTATCATGATATCTAGTCATGTGATAAGAGAGACCTATAAAGCTTAACCTAGATAAGGTCATTGCCAGTTCTTCTATTAGACCACGTATAGGTGATTCCTTCCAGCTCCATATCCAAAAACACTTCATCATTAATGTAATCCATAACCTATTCATTCTACTTTCCATCTGGGAAGGGATACCTCCCATTTTTTCTTCATCTTTGAGGGGGGTGTTGAAATCTCCCATAACCATCCAACTTTCTTCCTTATAGTCCTTACAAATCTCTTTAAGATTTTGCCAGAATTTTTGTCTACCATTTATAGTAATTGGAGCATAAATATTTATCAAGTTCCAAGTGAAGTTATCTTTAATATGAATTTTTTTTGCAATAATGATATTATTCTCAC
This sequence comes from Thuja plicata, assembly GCA_018584345.1. Classification (NCBI taxonomy): domain Eukaryota; kingdom Viridiplantae; phylum Streptophyta; class Pinopsida; order Cupressales; family Cupressaceae; genus Thuja; species Thuja plicata. The sequence continues at coordinate 4,222,622 of MU228374.1, read as the reverse complement.
TCTTCAAAAGGGCACAACTTATGGTCTTCTTATTCCAGAAGATGACCACCGCTCCAGAGGCACCATCAGAATCACAACCTATGCTTCCCCCATTCTTAAAAGGCTGGATTTTTTCTACTTTTTCTGTAAGCATTTTTGTTTCTTGGATAAGTAAAATATATGGTTTACTATCCCTAACTAAGTTTCTTATGACATCCTGTTTGTGAGGGCTATTCAGACCTATGATATTCAAAGATATAATCTTCATTAATAAGGATGGAGAACAAATTTATTGGATGGTAAGCTATCTCCCATCCGCTATATTTTGTTTAGCTTCTTGCTCTCGAGTATTTTTTAGATTTCTTCTTCCTCTCTTCTCACCTTTGGGTGTTCCAACATCAACTTTCTGTTGTCTCCTTGTCTGAACTCCTCCCTGAGTGTTACTACCAGTTTTCTTTATTGATCCACAAATTTTAGTTTGGTTCAATCCTCCTTTTTTGTGGAACTTTTACAAGCTTTTTTACCATTAACCTCAGTCTAGGATTCTTCTTGTCTATTTTTTCAAATCAAGTAGTTCTCCAAACTTTCTTCTTTCCATAAATTTGCATTAGGTGAAAGATTTTCATTGTCACTTTCCTCAGAGTTGCTTCTATTAGAAGTGTATTCCTCAGAATTTAGGACTAAAGGAGTGAAGGAGTTAATAATACTGATCGCCTAGGGGAAATCAAAGTTATCCAAATTCCCTAAACTTACCCTTTTCATACTCTTGAGATAATCTCCACTAAGTTCCCGTGTTGGGGAAAATGGAGAACTAGGCTGACAATGAATGTTCTCTTTTTCTACTTAGTCCAAATCACATAGAGTCTCAGAGACCTCCCTGACCTCCTCTGGTTCCTTATTAATCTTAACCTCCTTATTTTTTTTGAAGTTGATGAAAACTATCAACCCACAGCTCCCAAGAATCACCTGCATGCAAACCTATCACAAAAAGAGAGAAACAAAAAAGCTATGGAGGCCAAAAAGAACAGATCGATGGAAGAGGAAACATATTGTGCAAATAATGGAGAAAAAATCTCAATGCAATAGCATCCTCAATTAATTAATAATTTATAAAGAGGGAATCCTTATAAAAGGATACCGAAACCCTAAAGGGGAAATATCTAGGTTGCATAATAATAATTAATAAAATAATTAATTATTATATGTCTAAAGTTTAGCTTAAGTGAAATAGAGATAATAAGCAATTTAATAATTAAATCAAGATGATTTAATTAATAAGTGGAATCACTTTATTACTCTAACACCCCCCTTAAGATAAAATTAGGGAGAAGCTAAAAACTAGAAACAACTATTGAAAGCAGGAAATGGATCCCGACAACAAGGCCTGATCAGGTACCCAAGTACAAAAAATCTTTGTAAAGAGGAGAAAAGGAGAAAAACCAGTGGGAAAAATCCCTCTTCGAAAAGAGATAAAGCCTAGTGAAGGACTGAAGAAGCCTCCAAACTAGAGAATGTCCCAGAAAATAGGAACAAAGGAAGAACATGTAGAACATCTCTGAAGCATGAAGCTGCAAACACTGTCAAAAAATAACTGGTCGAACCTCCACTGTAATAGTGTGTGTGTGTGAAATAGTGCACCTACTACCTGCGACACAATACTTCAATAAGATCATTACGTTAGTGAAAAAGGAGTTAGTAAAGCATGAAAATCCACTAAAATCGATCTATTGCTTTTTAACTAGGAGTGTGAAAAACAAAATAATAGCCCTCATTATGCCTTTTCCAGTGACATATACAACCTAGCATGAAATATTTTAATCAAAACTAATCTAAATGATAAAGAAACATGCATATTAGCTCTAAAAATGAAGATAATAACAATGCCTAATATTAAAGCTAAAATGCAACATGAATTCACAAATGATCTAAGCAGCATAACAATACATTTTTAATCTAAAATTCAGCCTTATTTGTGCTCAAAAACTCCTTCTATTTATATAAGAAATGAGGAGAGAGAGGGGGGACAAGGTTCATTAATGGAGTTGCAAAACTCATTAATGAGGTGTAAGAGGAATAAATGCCAAAGACATTAAAGAAGCATGGGCTTGAGGAATATGCATTAAATGTAAGCATTTAAGAGGCATGGAGAAGTCATATGCATTAAATACCATCATTTAAGAAGCATGGAGAGGGTTTCGAGTCAAGCTTGAGAAATTTGACTTTCTCAAGTGGGTTGAGTTCCTAATCACATTTTTAGGAATGTGACATCATTAGGAGGTGGGTTAGAATGGGATTAGGATTAGGATTAGTTTTAGCATGGGGTGAATAGGTTGGGATGGGTTTGAACCCAAGGTCAAGGTGGTTGAGGTAGGCTAGGTTGGGTTTAGGGGAATATTAATGAAATGAATTATATTAAATATATTCATTCAAAAATAGGAATATTAATTATTTAAGTGTTTTATTGCTTTAGATAATTAATTAGGACCATAGCCAATTAATTAGATTAATTTATGCTAGAAGATAGGATTTTTGCAAGTGATTTGATATAATAGGGATTTATTTAATTCCTCTTAAATTAATTACCTTAGCCATGTTTGATTTGAATTAAATTGATTTTATTTGATTGGCTTAGGTGATTAATAAAAATTTAGTGATTAGATCACTTAGGGGATTAAATTTGATTTTAATGAATTATGTCAACCGATTGAAGAGTTGTCTGAACATAATTGGGGGTATGATCACACTTAGGGAAAATAGGGTCTATGGTCAGAGCAGACCAAATCCAGGTGGTTACATTTTCCCCTCTTTGAATTGATGTGCGGGAAGTGCATTGATTCAAAGAATTTTTTTGATTTTGAATTTAGAAAGATTGATAATTTCACTCATGATCAAACGAAAATGCTTGATGAGATCAGTCTCGCACTTGATTGAACTAAAATGATAGAATTGACTTTGAACTTGATCGAACAAAGGTCAATATGCAAAGATCTTAAAGATACCAATTCTGAACTTGGTTGTTGTCCAAAGATTGATAATATTGATTCCAAACTTGGTTGTTGTCCAAAAGTCAGTGTGAGGCCTACCCCAGTCTAACATAAGCTTAGCACTATTTCTCATGCTCTCCAGTTAATACTGATTTTTCTATAGTCAGACTTTTGGGACACATGTATTACTTTATGAATTTGTGGAATCCTTTGCTTGTATACAACACCTGATTATGAAATCGGGGAATCTATTAGATATTTTGTGTGAGTGATGCATATTTCCATTTAGGACTTAGTTTTGATGGTTTAGTATATTAGATTAGTAAGTGGATATTAGATAATATCAGTAATACAGATTTATTAAGAGTTATGTTCATGCATATAGATTAGATGCAGATATTGTTTAAAGTTCAATGAATCATTGATGTAAATGTGAGTGAATGTGTGTTCAATTTACATTATTATATCTTGATATGTTTAAATGTTGATTTATTGGACCTACTGATGTGTGCAATGAGTGTGCAGGAAAACTTGACCATGGTACTAATCGGGGATTTAGAAATGGACCTACGTGAAAACCGTGATGCTAAGGTCCTGTCTATAAAAAGAGACATGGACCTCGTTGTATTGTATTTTATTCATAAAAGTGTGGTGTATGATTGTATTTTATTTATTTGAGTAAATCTGTAATAAGTCATGCTCATGTAAAATTATTGTGTCACTTGACACATGTGCACCTTGTGTGTTGGCATGGCTA
>MU228374.1:4172157-4210432 GCA_018584345.1 Thuja plicata | reverse complement strand
TCAAAAAACTTTTTATACTCCCATGCACGCAGGCAGGAGTCTCAGAAAACCTAACTAGGGTTACAGATTTACAATGTACTAATTGACCCTAGTACAAAATCTAATCTGGCCATAAATGTGCACCAAGTGAATCAATTAGATCAGATTTTCTAACCTGCGCCCATCCCTGTACTTGATTACGCATCGTGGACAAGCAACCTAGATAAAATCAGCTATACTCTGCACTAGACCCTGTCATGAATGCTCACCAGCTGATCATGACCCCTAGGATGAGAAGTGACCCTTGACGGCCACCGCTCAAACTCTCATCAATGAGCCATCGATCACGACCATGTCCTTCTGCCAACTGCACCCGAGAGCAATAACTTTGTGATTGGACTCTGTATCTCCCTTCCACGTCTCTAAATCTTCTGTTTCTCCACCAACGTCAAACAAATCTAATTTTGGGATCAACAGACTCTCTGTGCATGGCCTCTCTGCAATTAGACCCTTCTGATCAGTTCTGGAACATGAGCACGGAGGAACCATGGCTGCCGAGCGTTCACAGTGCCAAATCTGCCGCCAAACATTCAAATTCAAAGTCTACCGACAACGCGACTGACCGTTAGTCTCTTTATCGCGAGTATCAGACCTTAACCATAGTTAAGTCTCCAGACTTGGCGACAAAGCACTTTTTTACCTTTGTTTAACCCGAGCTCAGATCCAGCGACAAGGCGATTGTAAAATTTCAAATTCGCGAGGCATTTTCCTTAACTCACCTTTCTTCTGGCGACTCTGCTACTAATTGTCACCCTAAACCGTCATGGCTTGTCGCCTGATCACCAGATGCTATCTCTCTGTCTCAAGACCACGTGACAAAGCCTAGTCGCCAAGTCGGGGAATCCTTCCTATCAGTCAGCACGTGCCCTTAACCTTTCCAGCGACAACACGACTGCCCTAATCGCCAAGTCGGGAGTACCCCTCACATAGGACACTTTTATCACCCGACCTAGCAACCACCGTTAGATTATCTGTGCTTTGCATCGGACGGCTGTCTCTTAATCACCTGAAAACTGAGCATACCTTTAACTTATCCAGTGATCCTGCGACTGGGGCAAAGAAACACTTAGTCGCCTATTCGTGTGATCCAATTCCCCTGTCTGGCGATCACCCGACTGAGGACCCACATCCACCTACCATATGCCACCTGTCACACGGCCACTGGTCCACCTGTTGTACACTAGGACGCTAAGTCACCTCTCTGGTTCTAGCGACAATGCAACCAAAGGCAACCGCAAAGTCGGAAGACATTTTTTACTAACTGCTGAAACTTCACGCGATCAAGCGACTGAGGTGGGTCCCGCAGACAGATACCCTTTATCTTTATTACTTCGCGACTGAGCGACGAGCATCTATCTTTTATTGGTCGCATAGTCGCGAGCTCCTTTTACTTTATTTAAACTGCTCGGTGACTGGGCGACATCATCTGCTCTTCATTTGGTCGTGCACTCATGAGCCACATTTTGTTTATCCTTTCTGCTCGGTGAGTACGCGATGACATTACTTTGTTTCCTTCAGTCGCACACTCGCAGGTTGATCTTTGACTTATCCTTATTCCCTGCGACTGAGCGATGGGTCCCGCTTCTACTCATCGCAAGGTCACGAGTAGCATTCTGTTTGCCTTTATCCATCGACGACTGAGCGATGACTTGTCCTCTTTGCTCATCGCATACTCGCGACTTATATCATCTTCATCTTTTCTACTCGGCAAGTGCGTGATGACATTATTCTTCGGCTTGTCGCACACCCGCAACCTTGAAACCTGTCATGAAACAATCATTGCGACCGCGCGACGCATCATTGAAAATGACTCATCACCCACTCACGGTCCTTATAAACCTTGACTTTGACTGATCGCGATTGCGCGATGACTGCGATTGGCAGCTCATCGCGCACTCGCGCAACTTAATAACTTGAATCAAATTTCACCGCGATTGCGCGACGAGACAAGAGTAAGACTTTTTGAAAAGATCTAGCCATTTTTTGGGTGGGAAAACACAAACAAGGGCCAAAATGCACAGAATGTAAAAATTTGGGTAACAGTTAGTTAGATTGAATACCTCAGGTTTAGGACCAACGTTGGATGCATCTACCACTCCATCGTTAACAACATTTTTGTTTTGTTTCCACCATTTTGGTTTGGATTTGGAGTTGTTAGATTTGTTTTCACTTTGAAGAGTGATCTCTCCCTTTTTGAACATAACTTCTTTGATACAGAGGGTGTTCTTGATCATCCTGTCGAAGCTAGGGGAATCTTGCATTTGCAATGCGTAGTTCAATTCTGGTACCAAGTTATTAACAAAGATTTACATTTTCTTGGATTCGGGAATAGCTCTTGAATACCATGCAAAGATTTTCCTCCACCTTTGTAGAAAGTGGGTAAAGGATTTGCCATTTTTTTGTTTAGTGTTGTACAGATCCATCATAGTCACATCATGCTGTATATTATAGGAGTAATTTTGGATAAATTGTTGAATTAACTCCTCAAAAGTTTTGACCTTAGGTGTAAGCTTTGAGAACCACTCCATGGCGTTACCTCTTAGACTTCCAGGAAAAAGCCGCATGAGGTATGTAGGTTCATGCATGTACTCTATGCTAAGAGCACAAAATTCTCTAACATGGTCATGTGGATCAGTCTTTCTCATATATTTGTCATATTTTGGCCTTGCCGCATTGGGAGGGAATGGAACCATAGTGACACTCTTTTCAAAAGGAAATGGACAAATGGAGTCCATAGAGTATTTTGTCTTGGGTTTACCCTTCTCCTGTTTGAGAGTCACAAGCTCTGTTTGCATCAAGGTGAGTTGTTTGGTGAGAATAGAAATAGGAGTTGATGACATGTAACTAATTGAATGTTTGATAATGTTAAGTTGAAGATAATGCAAGGCATTAAATTAATTAATGTATTGTATTATTATTAATGTCAACTTGATATCATCTGTACGGTCATGTACATAATACCAAAGACTTCAAAAAACCAAAGGAACAAAGGTTATGCTTTCAACAATGCATAAAAGTCAAGTATTCACTAAGTGACAAACAACACCGAAGGAGTGCACACTGATGGATAGAGAAAAGAAGAAAAGTCACAGTGATACCTGACAATCAGAAGTATAGTGTTGCCCGACAAAGAAAAATCATAGGATGTGCGATGAGAAAAGTCAGAAGGTTTCCCGACGAGCTAAAGACAGTGTTGCTCGACGAGTAAAATTCCAATGATGCCCAACAGACAGAGATCATGAAGCTAACTAGAGTCTCACCGATGGAACTGTTAGTTGTCACTAACAACTAACTGAAATGGTGACCGACGGAACAAAGAGCTCAGAAAATGACAAAATATCTAGCTGGCAGAGCTAAAAATAGACTTAATTGGTTGTCTACTTTGTTTTATTCAACCAGAGATAAGTGATTGATTTAAAGATAATTTTTACAGTTGAAAAGAAGATATCTACGAGACAAATCAAGAGTTATGCTTTAAATCTAATTGGCTAGATTGTTTTTCACGCCAAGAATCAAGAATCAAGAAACAATGAATATTATTTCTATATAAGAGACAAGCTTAATTCATTTACAAAAGGGATTAAGGGGAGTGAATAAAAAGAGGATGCTAAAGAGAAACTGATGAAGAACAATTTCATGCAGTCCTAATCAAACAAGCTGAAGGAAGAGCTAAGGAATTTTGCAAACATCGACGACCAGTGAGCACAACATCACAGAGCAGAAAGTATGGAGCACAAGGATTAATTGATACATTGGTCAGAGAGGTAATGTACTTAAATAGATCTAAAAATCTGCAATTCAAAGTTGCAATATGAATAGGTCATAGTGTTTCAGTTTAACCATTGAAGCATCAAGTCTCTTAACCGAGCAGGACTTAACAATCTTCTATATATTGAGGTACATCTCAAGGAGTGCCAAAAAGGTTGATTCATAAAAGTAGCATTGGACTTGCCCGATACCTATTGACAGTCTAAGAAGGAGGTTGATTCAAGGATGGTAGCAATAGACGCCCGATACTAAGTGACAACCTCTATGTATAAAATCCTCTAACAAGGTTACACTTAACAATGTGTTCATAACCTTTAACAAGGTTGGCTCCTAATAGGGCTCACTTCAGAAGAGATAAAATTTTGGGTACCGGTCCCAGTGGTTTTTCCCTTAACAGGGTTTCCACGTAAAAAAATTCATGTGTTATATGTGTACGATTCATTTCTTTACTATTTTGTATCTTACATAGCTAACTCTGGATTGATCGATATACTCTCCTTATTTACTGAGTTTCAATAAATAGTTATAATGCTTATCAGTAATCAAGAAAGAATAAGGATTAACAAAGCAAACTGATAGATAGTTAATCATTATTAGTATTTATGACATGCATCTTATAGGGACATAATAATCCAAGGTTTATTGATTGGTGGTTAAGTTTGAAGGATAAATTTTTGAGGCCACTGATTCACCCCCCTCTCAATTATTACTAACAATTGGTATCAAAGCTTGTGTGCTTAGAAAGGAAGGTTTCAAGACCTAAGTCAAGATCACAAGATGAATAGATGAGATGTGCCCAAGTTAAACAAAGACAACTTTGCTTCATGACAAAGTAGGATAAGAATCCACTTATCAGGTATTTGTAATGATGTTACTCAATTCCTAGATACTGAATATGTGTTTCCCACATGAATATTGATAGTAGATCAATTGAGAGAGAAGCATGAGCACAACTACATGGTCATAGAGCTTTCTTCCTCACTCTTTGATGCTAAATTTGAAGATGTCAAAGATTGCAAAACTGCAAAGAAGATGTGGGACAAACTGAAGTTTGTACATGGAGGTGATACAAATGTTCTGAGAGCCAAGGTAGAAAGCCTTAGAGGAAATTTTGATGATCTCAGAATGAAAGGAGGAGAAAACATCACACAATACAACACAAGAATCAAAGAAGTAGTCAATGCTAAATGAGGAGTTGGAGGTACACTTGAAGAGGAGACAGTGGTAAGTAAAATCTTAAGAACCTTACTGCCTGTATATGCTATTAGAGTTTCTGCCATTCAAGAAATGAGAGCAGTAGCAAATAATACAGTTACTCTTGATATTTTAATTGGTAGACTGATTTCATTTGAGATGAATAACTTTGATAATAGTGTCTTACCAAACTTAGAGTCTGCATTTAAATATTCTATGAGAATAAGCAAATCAAGTCATAGACACACATCTAGAAGAGATAGTGAAAGTGAAAGTGAAGAAGAAGATCTAGATGAAATAGAAGCACTTATGGCTAGAAGAATACACAGAGGAAAAGGTAAATACAAAGGCAAGTTACCACTTGCATGCTTTAATTGTAAAGAGATTGGACACCTTGATTCAAGATGTCCTAACAGAAGAAAAGATGACAGAGTTAATGATAGATCTTTTAAGAATAAATCTGACAGAGGTGATAACAAGGATTACAGAAGTTACCGACAATCAAAAAGAAGAGATACCCGAGACTACAAGGACAAAGACAAGAAAGCCAGCTACCTAGCTGCTTGCAAAGATGAAGATACTGACACCAAACCTGATGAAGACATCGAGATGGTGTTTGTGGCTGTGAAAGATGATTCAGGTGAAGATGAAAGGTATGTAGAATCTGCACTCATATCTAAGGTTACCAAGAATGACATCTGGATTATAGATAGTGGATGCACTCATTACATGACTGGTGACAAAGAAAAGTTTAACACTTTTGAGTATTACAATGGTGGTACAGTAAGAATGGGTAATGATACACCTTATCTAGTTGAAGGTAAAGGAACTATAATGTTGAACAACCTGATTAAATGTGAAAATGCTTATTGGGTAAAAGGATTGAATTATATTTTGTTGAGTGTTTCTCAGCTGAATAATTCAGGTCACAAAGTAGCATTTGAGAATAAGAAGGCAAAAATCTTCAATGAATCAGGAAGATTGATTGGTACCGGTGAATAGACTAAAGGTAACTTATTCTATTTGAATGATAATAACACCACTTGCTTAATGGCTAGAAACCAAGACATATGGCTGTGGCACAAAATATTATTTCGTGTCAATTTTGACAACATGATGAAAATAAGCAGAAGGAGAAATGTAAGAGGCTTATCGACAATGTCAAAGCCTGACAACATCATGTGCAAGAATTGTCAAAAAGGTAAGATGACAAAGTCTATTTTAAAAATTAAAATCCATACATCTAATGATATTCTAAAATTAGTCCATACTAATCTATGTGGACCAATGAGGACAAAGAGTTATTATGGAGATAGATATTTTATTCTCTTTGTTGATGATTACTCTAGAATGATGATAGTTATGTTTCTAAAAGATAAATCTGAAGCATTCAAGATGTTTAAATGGTATAAGGCTATGGTAGAGAAATAAAGTGATAAGGATCTAAAATTCTTGAGATCAGATAGAGGAGGAGAGTTTATATCAAATGAATTCACTAATTTCTGTAATGAGCATGGTATAAAAAGATAGGTTTCTGCACCAAGGACACCACAACAAAATGAGATTGTTGAGAGAAGCAACAGATCCATAGTTGATTGTGCCAGAACACTGATGATAGAGAAAGGCATCACCCAAATCTTCTGGAGGGAAGCTGTCAGTACTGTTGTCTACACATTAAACATAGTACAATTGAAGAAAGACACAAAGAAGACACCTTATGAGCTATGGTATGGTAAAACACCCAATGTAATTTACTTCAAAATTTTTGGTAGTCAATGTTATATATTAAAGGATGATAGAAATGGAAAGCTTGATTCCAAGAGTGATGAAGGTATCTTTCTAGGGTATTCCACCAAAAGCAAGGCTTATAAATGTCTTATTAAGGCCTCTAAAAAAATTGTTGAAAGTGCAAATGTAAAGATAGATGAATTTGCAGAAAAGAATGAGCCAGAAAGCACAAAAGAACCAGAGGACTACAACAAGTTTGTATAATGTGAAGAAACCAACACTCTACCTGAGCAACAGTGCCTAATTCCTGAACAACAGAATGTTGTAATTGACGGTCAGGCTACAAATACCGACGGTCAGGATAATGATCAAAATAATGTGCAAGGTGATGAAGAACACAATGAAGGAAAAAATGATGATCAAGCTGATAGATAAAGAGCTATACCTATACTTGCAAGATATGTAAGAAGGAACCATCCAGAGATCCAGATCATAGGAGATAAGAAAGCTGGTACAAGAACAAGAAGTAAGTCTTTAAACACAAATTGTTTAATTTGTGAGTTTGAACCAAAATCTGTCAATGCTGCACTTGATAATGAAGAATGGATAAGTGCTATGAATGATGAGATAGAGCAGATTGAGAAGAACAAGACATGGTCACTTGTGCCAAGACCAAATGACAAGAATGTCATCAGTATTAAATGGATATTCAGGAATAAGCTGAATGAGAATGGAGAAGTCACAAGAAACAAAGCATGACTAGTATGCAAAGGGTATGCACAAGAGGAAGGTATTGACTATGGAGATACCTTTGCACCCATTTCTAGGCTAGAAGGTGTAAGAATACTACTTGCTTATGCTACTTATAAAGGATTTAAGGTATATCAAATGGATGTCAAGTCTACATTCCTAAATGGAATACTTGAAGAAGAGGTATACATTGAGAAACCATAAGGGTTTGTAGATCCAGACAAGAGAAACATGGTATGTAGACTTCATAAAACCTTGTATCGATTGAAACAAGATCCTAGAGCCTTGTATGAACGACTTCATTCCTATCTTATAAGTATTGGATTTGTAAGGACTAGTGAAAACAATAATCTTTATTTAAAGGAAGATACTGATGCTAACATTTTGATTGCTGAAATATTTGTTGATGACATCATATTTGGAGGCAATGATATGCTATGAAAATCATTTTCTAATGAGATGAGAAAAGAGTTTTAGATGTCTATGTTTGGAGAGATCAAGTTCTTTCTTGGTCTACAAATCATGCAACAATGTGAAGGTATTTTCATTACACAGTCCAAATACACTAAAGAGGTCCTGAAAATATTCAAGATAGAAGATTCCAAACTAGTTGGAACACTGATGGCTACTGGATGTAAGTTGACAAAGGAGGACAATACAACAGAGGTAAATCAGACTTTGTATAGATCAATGATTGGAAAACTCATGTATGTTGTACACACTAGACCAGATATTGCACATGCAGTAGAAATAGTTGCAAGATTTTCTGCTAACCCTAGAGAATCACATATGACTGTTGTGAAAAGAATTTTAAGATATCTGAAGAATACTAAGGAATATGGCTTATGGTATAGAAGAGAAGGAAAAATTGAACTTAAGGTGTTTACCGACACTGATTGGGCTGGAAATCTTGATGACCGGAAGAGCACAACTAGAGGAGCATTCTTTATGGGTGGCAAACTTGTCACATGGATTAGCAAAAAGAAAGGATGCATCTCTTAGTCTACTGTAGAAGCAGAGTATGTTGTTGTTGCTACTGCAAATTGCTCAAATATTGTATGGATCAAACAGTTACTAGAAGGTATGCATATGAAGATCTTAGAACCAGTAATTATCTATTGTGATAACACCAGTGCAATAAACATTTCCAAGAATCCAGTCATGCATGCTAAGACTAAACACATTGCTATCAAGTATCATTATTTGAGAGAAAAAGCTCAAGCAAAGGAAGTGACACTTGAGTATGTGCAATCCAAAGAACAATTAGCTGATATCTTCACCAAGCCACTGCCCAAGGATACATTTGAGTACTTGAGAAAAAGACTAGGGGTCAAACCCTTGTCTACCAGTCACTAAACTGACTAAAGGCTGCATCAACCTACATATTATCAGAATATCATTAATGTTGATGCAAGAAAAGAGATGAACTTCAAAGCTACATCTATATACAGACATGTATATATCTTCACCGGACACTAAAGCATATTGCTGATGGATAAGGGAAATTCAAGGAATGTATTATGGATGGAGAGAAATGAGTGTTTGACATGAATGTCAGATATTTGTAAGATATTTGTTTGGAATTGTTGTAAAAGGGAGAGAAATTATCCATATTATCAGATCTTTCTGGAAAGGGAAAGAGATTATCCATTATCACATTACTCCAACAATGAGAGATTATATCTTTAGGGAGAGAAATTGTATGGAAAGATTATACAAAGGGAGAGTTGCTGACAGGAGAAAAATACATCAAAAGAGAAGAACAGTCAAGGGAGAGAAATTGACACAAGGAGAGAATACAACACATCAGAAGATAGAGAGCTGAAAGAATAAAATCTAAGCTAAAATAGAGCTTACCAATGGTCAAACATTTATCGGTTATCAGAACAAAAAGATTGGTAGTTTGATGAATCTCAAATGTTGTATTTCATATTGTATTAGAAATAGTATAGTGTGATAATATAGTATGTTGCCATAAATGCTAAAGGCAGAGATTTGTTAGGGATTTTTCTCGCATGAAACACAATTCTTGATAAACTACTTGAACACCATACTCTTTAATACTATTTCAAGCCAAGAAAAGCCTAATTGCTAAGCATTGAATAAAATCCTTCTTCATTTTTGAGCTCCACATATACTCAGGCAGGTTTTACCTCTTTACGATTACTGATTACACAATATATATGAATGTAGACACTAATTTACTATTAGGAGTTTATTTAACCAACTTATGAGTCAATTTGCAATGACCAAGCATAATCAAATACAAATCTTAACTATACAAATCATGATTGTCAATATAGAAAGACTAGTGATATAAGGACTTTCATCCTTCTTCCTTTTAAGGAGGGATAACCTAGTTGATTCACTCTCCAAGGACTCACTAAAATGAACAATATCCTACTGATATGAGTCCCTAATGGGTTCAGCTTATTTTTTCTAAGTAACAGAAGCATATTTGATTGAAATGATTTTGATATTGGATGAGGAACAAACTGCAAACTATATCCTAGACCAGTGCCTATCCCTTGGGCAAAGAGTAAATGAAAACATGAATTATCAAAGATAAACCAATGGAGATACTGTAGAATGCCTTACAAACTACATGTAGCTGAGATAGAGTGCCTTACAAACTATCCTCTCATATACATACTTCTGCATCAAATCCTTATCATAATGCTTTGCTCTCTAAAATTATCTATGAAACTTAGTCCTCTCTGTTGACGGGGTTTTGCTGACCGGGTCCGCCAACAGTCATAAGTTGTCACCGGGTTCCGGGGAAATCGGCCAACTCCGCCTGCAAAGGCTGTCCGGGGGAAATAAATCCTCCGGGCCTTCAAGCACTTGGGTGTTGGGTCACGACGGTGCGGGGCTCGGTTGGGAGAGGTGACTGTTTTCGAGGGGGATAGCTGGTTTCTTCAACTCATCTTCTCCAGAGATTCGATCAAAGTAGGGTTTTTCCAAGCGTTCTACACTTAGCAAATAAAGCGAAAAAGATCCTGCAGGGTTAGAAGTATTTCATCTAACTATAATCATGTTGAAATATCCGGAACATCGATGATACTCTGATAAACTACACTAAATACCGAAGAAATACATAACCATCAGCTAGCATTTTATCAGTAGCAAGAGGAAAGAGTTCGTTAATCTACTTTAACATACCAGAGTAAAAGACATACAGAACATTAAAACATGAAATACCATTAACTCAGAAGCAAGAGTGCCGACAACATCATTGCCAAGAATCCTTCCTTCTTCATTAATATTCAGTCCAGCGAGCACTGGTGTGTGATACAATGGCGTCTCCGGGGGAGCATCTAACTACCAAGAACAGAACGATGGAGCATTGAGCTCTACAACTAAAACCATAAATTACTTTGCTATTGCTATGGACAACAAAACCATCAATTTTGCCGACCCTTGGAAATGGGCCGATTCGTCTATTTATACAACTCTTTGCTAACCCTAACCCTATTTACATCATGCTTTAATAAAATACAATATTGGGGGCCGGTACTACCTGCGCCACCCTATAAAAGACCTGGAGACGGAATAGGTCTATCATGTCAGAAGAAAAATATAAGAATATACATCGAAAGAATCGGTCTCGAGAAGAGAGCCAGAGAGGAGAAAGAAGAAAGTAGGTCCCTCAAGGACCGAGGCTACATGCCTCATAAATGGGAAATGCGGCGCCCTGTCTTCAATGTGCTAGATATACCTTCAAACGACACCTCGAGAAGACCACCCTGTCAAAAGACCAACTGCCGAGCCAACGCCTCTTGATGTGCCCAACTACCTTCTGACAGTCTTATTAACCACCTCTAAAAGTGACCGGTTAGCGTCGGGGACCGGGACACAAATCACTTTAAAGAACACAAAATTTTGGATCCGGGACTCCGGGATCCGAGAACTTACATCCCAAAAAGAATAAAGAATACTCAATGTGAGTTTTTCCTCGGCCTCCAGAGAAAGCTTAAGGTTGCTTGTTATTGTTGAAGGCCAAAAGGAGGCAGGAAATGCCGTCTTCATCTACACTCTTCAGGCTG
The DNA here is from genome assembly GCA_018584345.1 of Thuja plicata. Lineage (NCBI taxonomy): Eukaryota > Viridiplantae > Streptophyta > Pinopsida > Cupressales > Cupressaceae > Thuja > Thuja plicata. The sequence continues at coordinate 4,198,907 of MU228374.1, read as the reverse complement.
GCCCTTCTGTTCCTGGCTACTTCAACTTGTTCCCCTAGCTCTGGAATATTTTCTTTAAATTCATCTGCCATCCTTGCCGCATCACGGCCCTTAAGTATCATTTCGGTTAATTTTTCCATTTGGGCCCCGTCTATCCCCTCCGGGGATTGGTATCGGGATTGCATTATTTTATTAAAACTCCCCAAAACCAAATCTTTGGGGGTGTACATATCTGTAATAAGGGGATCAGCCCCAAAAATCTTTATTACATAAGAATTGAATAAATTAGAAGGATATTTTACGTTGTGTACCTTCTCTTGCAAGGACTTTACCAATTTCTTGGTTACCTCCAATGTGAGGTCAAGTCTAGCGTGCTGAGTCCTTACAAAATCAAATGATTCCTCACCCAGAATTCGAGATTTAGAAATCATATCTTCTCCCAAGGTGAGGAGCTCTTCGAGCTCTACCTTCCACGCCTGGTAATTTTTGGCGTCACTCTCCCACTGCTCAATGAGTGCTTCCGCCTGATGAATAATTTGTCGAGCTATGTATAAGTCTGGGAGAGTGGACGCTAGGAAACGCCGGGTGTCTCTTATCTATAGGGCGACCCATTCATCTATTGCTTGGGCCTTCTTTTTCATTACTCGCAGGGAGTCTATGTCACTCTGCGGTAATTCCTCTGATGTGGAGGTCTCTGGGGGAGCAGCATTGAGGGGTCAGGCTAGCTCAGTAAGCAACCCCATAAGGTTTGCATTCTTCTCTTTCTTAGCCTTGAGCCTCTGGGCCTCCTTTTCATATCGGGCTTCAACTGCCCTTGCTTCCTCCTTAAGCAAGTCCACCTCACCTTGCTTTCCTCTTTTACCCAGGGATACCTCTACAACATTGTAGTCTGCGGGGTCTGCGGTTGCTTCATCAGTGTTTGGGGGAGGTGTTGCTACAATGACAACTATCTCTCCGCCCGGCCCAGTTCGCAGAGTATGAACTGTCCGGGCTTTCTTCACCTTCGGCGGGGCCTGAACTTGGGCCATCATTTCAGCCAGGGAGAGAGGAATCACCGGAGTGGACTGAGCTTTTCTCTTTTTGCTCTCCACCATCCACTGAGGTGGGAGAGGTGGCGTTCCTGCCAGAATCTGTTCTCCTAATTCTCTCCCGGTGTCCTGTTGTTGTTGCTCCTCTCTGACGGGGACTTCATCCGTCCTCCCTGCCTCAACCTTTTCTGCAACAATGTTCTCTTTGTCAACCTCCATCTCCTCAGCCTGGTCCTGCATGTTTATTGTTAAGTCTGGACCCTAGTAGGCTTCTTTGGGGATTTCCTCTTTAAGCTGCTCCTCTTCTTCTTTTTCTGCCAGGGCTTCCTCTTCTGTTGGCAATAGGGGAGGTATTAGGCCGAGATTCAGAGTTTGGGCCGCTGTGATAACCTGTCCAAAGGTCGCCCCTGGGAGTGGCCTTGGGAACGTGGCGGCTGGGTTTACGGTTATTCTCGAAGATCCGGGTCTGGGTCCCCCAGCGGATGCCATTTGTTCACCTAGCTTTAGTTGGTCCACTCCTGGACCTTGCATTTCTGGAGCCCTGGAGATAATTTCCAGTTCTAGCTCTTTTTCTTCTATTTCCTGCCCTTGTTCTTGTGCAGGTTCTTTTTCCAAGTCCTCTTGGTTTGCAGCCTCTTGTTCTTTCTCCGAGACTTCCGTCTCTTCTTGTGTGTCGCCCTCCTGCAAATTCCTGAACTCATCGGTCGTAAATACATCAAAATCTTCTTCAGGAGGGGGACTGGCTGGGACTTCTGTCAGCTCTGCTTCTTTCTCCGATTCTGGGGAACTGGAAGAAAGGATCTCCACTTCTCGGGGGAGGGACGCCACTGGGGCCGGTTCTGCCTTGGGCTGTTTGATGTGCTTTCTCTTCCTCCGGGTGACCAAAGGTGGCCCCGCATCTGCTATTGCTGCTGCCTCCATGGGATCCACCTCCATTTCCTTGACCATTAAGGCTACCAATGATGGGGAGGATGGAAGATGAATTGGTCCAGCCATGAGCGGGGGAGTGGCCAGCCTTGTTATTAACTACTCCCTCATCTGTTGGGAGGCTGCCATAGATTGCTTGATCTATTCTTGTATCGGGACTTCTTGCGCCGAGGGGGTTGTAGCTATTCCCTTTCCTTTGTCTGCGCCTTGTGAAGAAGTCCCGTCCCCTGGGGTCAATCTTGGTACCGGCGGTGGTGCTAATTTTGGTGCCGGTCGGGGAGCTTGACGCATACTCTCGGGGCATACCCTCTTAAAATAGGCATGACTTCGCTCGACCACATCCTGAGTAAATTCCTCAATTGTGGGCCCCTCCTGGGTGGCCCAATCAATTACCGGTAGTGCCATTTTATCAATCCCCTTTTCTTTGTACTGGGGATCTATGGTGGGGGCGGCGTCAGAAAAGCCCGGAGAGAATCTCTGGAGCTTCAGTTCCTGCATCATTTCGACTGTCATTCTGATGTAATTCTGGATTCGCACATCCACGTCATCTTGGCAATCTGCCCAGAAGTCCTCCATGTGTATTTGATGGGGCTCCGAAGCCCGGGGCATTGCCGTTGCTATTTTTCCACGCAGATCAAAGTTCTTCCGCGCCAGATAGAATTCTTGCAAGTTATAACTTTTCAGCTCATTGTCTACCTCCTTCGTGGCGGCCAGACTGTAGGTTTAGTTCCCATAGGTGATTGGGAATGAGACATTGGGGACCTTCTTGAGGGCAAAGAAGGTATGAAATTCCATCATTTATTTGCAATATTCCAGCAGGACGATCTTGTCCCCGCAGTGCCTGGGCAACAAGTAAGGTTTCTTGGAGAAGCTGGCGACCCTAATGTATGTATGCTGCTAGAACTGAATGTAGTAGTGCCCATAGATACTAACTAACTTCATCGCCTCAGTGGACAGGCGGTATCCGGCATCCGGGTGGGTGTGAGCAGATGGTAGTAAACGAATGCATCATTTACTTGGCAAAAACTGGGGAAGTTGGCCTCCCATTGAATTTGTGGGAAATGGTCCCACGGTGCTTTTTGTTCTGGGCCCATTCTGAGCACGCCATCTGTAAGTAGGCCATTAGAATGAGGCCTCTGCTGGGCTAGGGCCCAGAAAATGTAAGAAGACATATAGAACTTCTTTTTCCTCTCCACATGGAGGAACTGAGAGTCGATATGATTAGAGATTATTGCGGCCCAGTCAAAGAATTCTCCCTTGGTAGAGATGCCGAGGAGGAAATAGTACATCCATTTTGCAAACTCCTAGGTGGAGGGTTGCCCAAATACCCGGGATAATGCTATTATCCCCATCTAGATGCTCTCCTTGAACTCAGAGTGGGGGATTTATATCTTCATTCTCTTTGGGTCCCTCTTCGGGGCCTTGAGCCAGTGGGTATTCAGGTACACCCGGGCAGCATCCTCCAGTTGAGTAAACTGGTCCAAGGCATTAGCCCTTGTGACCACTATGGCTCTGTCGAATTGTGGGATTCCTAATCCCACCTGGAATGTGTCTGGGTCGAGGGACACTAGTGGAGTGGGGTATCCCGTAGGTTTCGTTGCCACAAGCATGACGGCCCAGATGAAAGAATTGTAGTTGGCGGCCAGTGTTAGAATAAGCTCCGAGGATTGCACGGAGCACGGAAAGCAGGCTACCCGGAGGATCCCGGAACCTCTGACGTTGATTGCTAATTGATCCCCAGCTTGTCGCTGGATGTGCATTAATTTGACTAAGGCTTGCATCTCTTCCCACGTTCTGATGCTGGTGTCAGTTATGAGTTTAACCTTGGACTCAATCTTTGAGCCCGTAATGACGTTGTTCTGCACGAACTTCATGGTGAGGGGCAGTTTCTCCAGGGCCCTCTCCATCTTAGATTTTATAGCTGCCCTGGTCTCCGTCACTGTGGGTAGTTCCAGACTTCTGGGAGGAGATGATGCGAATGCTTCAGACATGTTTGGAAGACGAAGTCCGGGAACCTGCAAGACAAAGCGACCGTCATAATATTTTTATTAAAATAAAATAGTTACTCCGGGGTCCGGAGATCTTATCACCGTGGTGTTTGCTTTTTCTGAAAAGTTAGTATCATGTAAAGATAACCAGAAAAGCAAAACATAGCATAAACTTAAAGTATCAACATATCCGGGTCTGGGGAATTTTTTCATGCCTGGCAAAGACACAGGATGGATGGTGGTAAGAGGCCTGAAGCCCGGAGAAAGAACTGTTAGTAAAGATGTATGAAAAGGCAAGTTGTTGAGCCCATGTGGATGCCATGTGTGTTGGCATTAAATAGATGTGATGGCGATGACGGCGGAGCCAACTGTCCGAATGCATGAAAAGGGAAAGCCACTTGGCTGGAATTGATTGCGCGCATGGGACGTAAATGAGGTTCTGATAGCCTTGATGGAGGAGAGATAAAACTGCCTGTTTGAAAACTGGCTGAGAGTCAAGTTTCAAACAGGTGGTTTTCTGCCTCGAAAGTGAGTTCGAAGACGAAAACTAGAAGCAAAGGCGACTCGACCAGCATGTTGAGTTATCTGGAAGGATATACACAAAGCTAAGGGATATATATAGAGAACAGAAGGAGATATACAGGGATTTTACAACTATAATACATATATACATGAATATACAATGTGAAGACTTACGCGGGAAACCAGACAAGGCAGAAACAAATATATACAACCATTTACATTATTTACGTTGTTTACAAACTTTACATTATTTACAGAAAGACAACTTCTGCACAAAGGGTGGACGACCCTCTGGCAGAGCTGACCCACCAACGGGCGGCAAAAACTAGAAATAAAGGACCGAACCAGATGAAACACAGAGAAGCAAAGCACAACTAGACAAACTAAAATGAAATGAAAATAAAAGCAAAACCAGCAAGCGAAAGCAAAGCAGAGAGGGGGAAAGGCGGAAGCACCAACCTAAAAATGCAGAAGGTGGAAGAAAGGGGTAGATTACCATAGGAGCTCAAGTTCTTGAACTGTCAGAATCACCACCACGAAGCACTCACAATTGCCTGAGAACACAGAAGGTGTTAAGCTTTGATTATCACAAATTCTCTGCAAACGCACTGTTAATCACTTTAAAATCGCTCTAATTCACTCTAAGTGCTCGAAGGTTTTAATCACGGTAAGTGTGAAAGTGACAGATAAGACCCATTTATACTCGCAGTAAAAAGGCAATCCTCTGCCTTCCGGCGACCGCCAGACAAGCAAAACCCCCAGACTCCGGGCCCGGGGATTCCTCGTGATGATATTCCTAAGAACAACATGATGAAAAATCCCAGAGTTCGGAATCCGGTTCCCAACAAAAGGAAACCTTCGGGACCGAAGTCCTGGAGACAAAAAACAAACAATGAAATGACACGCCGGGGAAGAAAACCTCGGAGAAAGAAAACAAAAGGATAAGGAAGACAAGGCAAAGCCCGCAAAGCAAAAGCAGGAAAAAGAAAAAAGGGGGACCCAACATTTTGCACACAAAATGTAGGGACGGGGATGCAGGGCATAACAAATGGTGACTATCTGGGACAAATGCCTTAGCGCATTTGAGAACTAAAGAATCTCTGGTTAGCAAAACTGGAACAAGCCACTTCCCAAAGTGTCTGACAGGCAAAGGGCAACATATCTGAGAGAATCCAACCACACAGGAGTCAGTCCATAGTCCTTCATCAGTGGTGTCATGTGTGCTTTGGAAGGAAATCAAGCCGATGACCTTTGGGAGGAGTAGAGAAGAGGTACTAATCACATCGAATCAGTCATCAATTTGCTCATTTCCCTCAGAGACCGAAGTTCCGTCCCACTTTTCATCTTGTTATTTTGCTTATTTCTGGGTGGGAAAGGCGGTACTTCTTTCACCATTAAGCTTAAGATTAGCTACTCATAATGGTGGTACTTCTTTCACCTATCCACCTATATTTAGGTTGTTCGAAGAGGGGACAAAAACTCTGGACCCGGGAAGAATTCCTTTAGATTTTCAAACCTGGGTCAATCAAAGAGTACAACCGATCTACCCTTGGTGTGTCTGATTACTTGTTCCTTGCATTATTATTTTTTTCACTGATTGCCAGATTTCTGGAGAGAACACCCAATGAAGATTCCTCAAAATGTGCCATAACCCGTGAAACAAGCTCCAGAGACCGGGTCGATTCCATCGTGCTAAAGATAGATTCTAAAGTTCACCATGCTGTAGACATTGCCCCAGAGGCCAGAGTTATGTGAAGCATTCCAATCCCTGCGAGATGGAGCAAAACACCGGGACCACAAAAAAACCAAAAGCGAAAACAAAAATAACAAAAGGGGACTGCCCTGGAGGACAGTCGACAAGACTATCTACAAGGCAGGGTACCTCGCACGAGGCACCCGGAGGGAACTATTTACAAGTGGAAAGCTTTACATATAATACAACTTTGGACAAACTTACCCTCATTCGAAATAGTGTTTGAGAAACTGCCCATTAATAGGCAATGCGACAGGTTCCCCAGTCAAAGTATTGAGGCAGTAAGTATTTGCCCCGCAGATTTCTGAGATCAAGTATGGTCTGAGCCAGAGCCGCTGGAACTTGGTATGCTTTCCTTTCTTCTCCCAGGCCTTGTCCCACAACAGGACCAAATCCAAGATCTAAAAAGCTTTATATTGGGCTCTTCTGTCAAACCATCTCTTTACCACTGCTTGATGACGCGCAAAATGTTCAAGAGCTGCGTCTCTCTGTTCTTCCATTTGCACCAGGTTCAAGAGTCGAACCTCCATGATGTTGTCCCTGTTGTTGAATTCCTGCAAGAACTATAATACTGGGATCTATAAATTGATTGGGAATACAGGGTTCTGGCCATAAACCAGGTGGAATGGTGATGTTCCCAGGGCGGCCTTAATACAAATGTGATCCGCCCAGACGGCAAATTTCATCTTTTGATGCCAATCCCGGGGATTTTGTTCTAACAGGTGTTTGATCACTTCGAGCAGATTCTTGTTTGTTGATTCAGCAACGCCGTTTCCCTGGGGATAATAGTTGCTGGAGAACTTCAGTGTGATCTTCCAATTGTAGGTCCATTCGAGTAACTGTGCTGAAGAAAACACCGAACCATTGTCACATACTAAAGCGAAGGGCATTCTAAACTGTGTGACAATGTTTTCTTCCAAGAACTTGATAACTACGTCCGCCGTGTTGTTCTTACAAGGCATGGCTTTAGACCACCGAGTGTAGTAATCAGTAGCAGTAAGGATGTATCGGTGGTTGGAAGACGAGTTGGGGTTGATCTCCTCGATGAAGTCAAATGCCCATTGGGCAAAGGGTCTAGCCTCGTAGACTGGTTGTAGAGGCATAGCTGGGTTACGCTCGTGATGCACTGTAGTTTGACAAGTATGACATTTCCTAACATGAGCGTAAACATCCTTGAAGACATAGGGCCAATAGTATCCAGCCCGAAGGATCTGATGGGCTGTGGCGTCGGCTGAACCATGCCCTGTTCCAAATTGTCCGTGGAATTCATCGATTATTCTTACAGCTTGGTCTCTGTCGATGCACCGGAGGTACACCCCCTCATAATTTTTGCGGTAAAGCGCAGATTTTTTGATCATGAAGTGTGCACTTTTCATCCGCAAGGCACGACGTTTGTGGGGAGGCAAACCCTTCAAACATTTGTTATTTAATAACAAATATACCAAATCGGTATACCATGGGTCTTGGGTGATGGACTCCACCATGTAAGTCTGACATTCTATGCGGGGAGTCTCCTCTGCCATCGCCTGACTTAGTCCTTGGCCCCAGATAATTTTCATGGGCTGCATTTCTAAGTCATATTCTTGGAGGATGGCCATCCATTTCCCCCATCTCTCGCCCAATTCACTCTGCATCAACAAAGATTTGACGGCCTGGTCTGGGATAATAGCATGCACTTTTCTTCAGAGAATATAATGCTGGAATTTCTTCACGGTGCGAACTAGAGCAAAGGCATGTTTCTCTAGTGACGAATACCGAACTTCGGCATTCTTGAAGGGGGAACTCATGAAAGTTATTGGTCATTCCTCCCCTTCAACCTTTTGGGTCAACACTACCGCAGCAGAATGCGGCGAAGCAAATGAGTATATGTAAAATGGGAGGGAATAGTTCAGGCTAGCCAGGACAGGTGCATCCATTATCATCTATTTAATTTGGGTGAACACCTATTTTTCTTCAGAACTCCACTCAATTTTGGTATCTTTTTTCATCATCTCATTGAGTGGTTTAACTATTTCTGCAAATCCCGTGATGAATCGTCGTACGAAGTTGATTTTTCTGAAAAAGGATCACATTCCTTTCTTTCTCCCAGGCATCTGTAGATTTAGCAATGCCTCAACTCTATTAGGGTCGATGGATATACCCTTCTTAGAGACTATATGCCCGAGCAACTTCCCCTTGGTGACCCCGAATATGCACTTCTTAGGGTTGAGGGATATTCCATACTGGTGACACCTCTCACAGATCCGAGCGAGGTGGGCGGGGTGATCACACCTATCCCGAGAAAAGATGGTCAAATCATCCATGTAGATGATTATGCATCGATTTACAAGGCCCTTGAATGCAATGTCCATGGCCTTTTGAAATGTAGCCCCTGCATTGATCAAACCGAAGGGCATTCTCCTATACGCAAATGTTCCCCACTTGGTGGTAAATGCTATTTTCTCTCTATCCTCATACTTGACCATGACCTGGTTGTATCCCGAGTATCCATCCAAGAAAGACATCATCTGGGATCCATTCACTATTTGCAACACCTCATCCAACGAGGGGAGAGGGTGATTATCTTTTTTAGATGCCTTGTTCAAATTCTGAAAAATCCACGCAAAGGCGGATCTCGCCATTCTTCTTCCTTACAGGGACTAGGTTGGCAACCCACGTAGTGTGCCAGATTGGGAAGATTATCTGGGCTGACAACAGTTTTTCTACCTCTTGACGAATTAGAGGTTCTATCAGGGGGTTGACCGGTCTTTGCTTTTTCTGAAAGGGCTTAGCGTCTGGCTTCAGGGGAATAGTGTGGGTCATGATAGATGTATCATATGTTTTTAAATCTTCATATCCCCAGGCGATTACATCAATATATTCTTGGAGAATCGCGAGAATCTTCTCCTTCTCCTTAGGGGAGCAGGAGGTACCGATGTGGATGATCTTTTCTTCACCGGGCTGGCCGATGTTAACTTTTTCAAACTTTCCTCCCTCAGGGGAGGATGACACCTTCTCACGGGCCTGAGGGTCTGAGTCAAAGATTTGTTCCAATGCAACCATCCCCTTTGGGATGGTGTTGGTGGGCAGGTCCATGATTCCATCATCTTCATCACCCTGTCCAGTGTCATCGTGGTCTTGTTCCTCCACTATCTGGTCCTCAAAGACACCAACGTTTTCCATGAAGGCCAGGATATGTTGGTCATCCTCAAAAACCTAAAAGTGGGTAACATTGTCTGAAATGGACAGGGCGGGGATGATCTCAACTAAAAATCTCTGGAGTCGCGAGCCGGCCATTGGCTCAAGTGTGCTGGCGGAAACAGCAAGGGCGTCTGGGATATAGTTCCGTCGCCGGGGAATGAGGTCAATGCCAAAGGCATTAAAATCTTTGATAAGGCTCCAAGCCCGGTTGCGGTATGCGGCCATCCTTTTGTCATGACATGTATATTGACTACGGATTTGTTTAACAACCAACTCTGAATCACTCAGAGCCCAGAGGCGGGTGATACCTTTCCTTAGTGTGAATAAGAGTGCAAGGACTAAAGCCTCGTACTCTGTGACATTGTTCGTATAGTTAAACTGCAGCCTGTAGGATGCGAGGAAGGATTTCCCTCACGGGTTGATTAATTCTACCCCGGCCCCACAGCCCTGTTTGGATCTTGACCCATCGAACTTAAGGGTCCATAAGTCATTGTTTGTAATCTGGGGCTGGGGAGTGGGAGTTTTCTTTGGATTATCGCTGGGAGACTTGGGGATTTCCTCCTGGACTGTCGACGTGAAAGTGGAATTTTCCTCCGGAGTTTGGGTTTGGGATTCTTTGGGGGATGGCGCCAAAGGAGCGCATCTCGCAGGGACACTGGGTCCTGGGGAATCAGTTGCATGTTGTTTGTTACGGAGGGTATCAAGGTGCCGGTTAGTGATCGAAAGACATGGCCCACACTCAAGTTCTAAATGTTTCTGGTAGTGTACTCGGCACCAAGTGTCAGACAGGAGTGTGAAAAGGGTTGTTGTGGCATCTTGAGAGTTAACTTCAACTCTCACCTTTTCCTCTAAGTCCTGTGCTCTTTGAAGCACGGCGGGATCTTCTCCGGGGATGAAATCAAATGTTAAAATTTTAAAAGGTTTGTACACCCCCAGAGAAGTCTTGGAGAAAAAGACTTCGTTGACCCTCCCAACTTTGGTAAGGGCCTGTTTCATCCGGGCTTCGCTTTCGACCCGGATCCTATTGGATTCTCCTTCCCATAGAAGCCATAAGTGGGTGAAGTCGGTCGAAAAGTATCCATTTAATGACTTAGACCAATTCTGACTTAACAACATCCCGTAAGTCTCAGGGATGTCCACCACCTGGATATCAATGATGCTGGCTATCCTGGGGTCCTGGATAAGATGTATCCGGACGTTCTTCAAGTCCCCCACCATTTTTACAGCTGTCTTATCCAGCTGGATCACTGCACCGTTAGATGGGGTGGGGTGGAATCCGAGCTTCTGAAAAATGGACAAGGGTATGATGTTACCTGAAGCTCTGGAATCTACTAGGCAATTATGTATGTTCTTACCGTGTATGTTCAGGCCTAGTAAGAAGTGAGGATCCTCACTGTTTTCACGGAAGGCAGCCGCATTAGCATCTTCGAAGGAGACAGTCTTGGGTGGGCGACTGATAGCTTCTGGGTTCCCTAAGAGCTTCAGAAGAGACTTCTTCTACTCAGGACAGTTCAACAAAACCTCCATCAAGGTCATGGAGGTGGTGGTCTTCTCTAACACCTTCGTAATGTCAAATCTTCCTCCCGGGAACTGGCAATTTTCCCTCGTGAGATCTTTTGCTTGATTAGAGCTAGGACCTTTTGGAGGCGCGGGTTGATCAGTCACGTTATTCCAAGGAGGAGGAGTATCTTTGATAGGAGGTGTGGGTGTGTAAGTGGGTCCTTTACCAGCCTGACTCCGAGTGTTGTATGAAGTCCGCGGGTTAGTAAAGGCGTTGGCCTCAAAGGGCGGGATAGATTCATCAAAGAATCCCTGTAATTTAGATTCTTCCTCATCTTCTCCGGAGGTTTCAAAGAAGATGGTATCACAGGTGAAGGCACTGTGGGTTGTTTCTTGGACAGGAGGCTCTGGGGGAGTAGCATCGTGCGACTGCTGCCTGTCTAGCTGGGAGATCATGATGACCTTCTCTAGGGTGGCGCAATTTACGTCATTGTGCAAACCAGTATCGTGCAACCTACACCAGTTAGTCATGGGCTGGAAGTTCACGACTGGTGTAAAATAGGATGGTCCAGCACCATTTTGGTTTGTGTTTTGGTTTGGAGGTGGGCCTCTGGTGTTTGCGTTATTGTTCCACTGTTGTTGATTGGGCCTAGACCCATTATTGAAGTTCCTTCCTCCGGCATTGTTGTTTCGTTGACCGAAAAAATATTCCCCCTCTGGGAATTTGAATTTTGTTGCGCGTAGGACCCTGCCTTCAGTTGGCCCATTTCCATAGTCAGAGTGGACAACATTCGCTAGAGGGATTCGACCTCGACAGTCAACTGAGTGTTAGCGTCACAATGTGACAGCTGTTGTTGTTGCTGGTTTCTCAGGAAGGCAGTAGGATTAGCCAGAGTCAAGGGCGGTAATCCCCCAGTCGCGGATGACTGGAAGAATGGCACTCTGGATGGTTGTGTCTGAGTCTACTGTGTCTGCTGCGACTGATTCCAAGGGAAGACTTCCAGACCCGGTGTGATTTGGGTCTGGGTAGGATAAGCATACCGTGCCTGCTGGTCTATCATGGGTGGCGGAGGATTCATCACCATCAAGGGGGCACCTATTGCCAGATTGGGGTTTTATCCCCTTGCATATGCAGTTCCACTGGGGATCGTGTTAAAGGGTGTGTTCTGTCCAATCCCGCCCGGGGATTTGTTGAGACCGCGGGACAACTCTAGGGCTAGGTTGTAGACTTTTGGCAAGGTATCCCGGTCGCCCGGGGTGGTTGTTCTCCAAAGGAGAGTGGCAATGAAAGGTTCCATCGCATTAAGATAGGTCTATATGGTTACATCTGGAGATGGGCTAAAAGGACCCGTGCACCACTTCAGGGCACGTTGGAACCTATGGTTGAATGATGCAAGAGGTTCATTGGGTTCCTTTCTAATGGAGATGAACTAGATGTGGGACCAGGCTGGGTCCACATGCACGCGAAAGGTAGCCAAGAAGGCATCCTCCATGTCCTGCCAAGTGTTGATGGAGTTGGCAGGCAAGTTAAGGTACTAGTTCAACTCGCTTTGTCCTAGAGATAGGGGGAACATGCTGGTCACAACATCCTCATGCTAGATCTGGTGTCGATTCATGGCATCTTTGTATGTTTGTAAGTGTTCTTCTGCGGTTCGTGAGCCTAAGTGCTCATATCGTAGGCAGATCTTCTCCGGGTGAGAGGGTAAATCATTGGTCACACCCGAAAAAGTGCCCATTGGGGACCCAGTGTTTTCGAAATATGCAGCCATTGGGAGAACTATATGTTGGGTAGTTTGGGTACTAGTTCCCAGGATTATCTGGGGAGTTCGGGTACTCGGTGGTACAGTAGATCCCCAGACAATAGTGGCTGGTAGGACTTTAGAGGTTCGTTTCTTTTGAGCAGGGGGCTCGAGTTCAACAAACTTTTTGGGATTCAGGGCAGACCTAAGAACTCTTTCAAATTTAGCTAGGGAAAAAGAGCCAATCCCGCTGAAGGCTTGCCTCCTAAAACTACAACTCGGGGAACCCTCAGAAGGCGTAAAATCAGAATCTCTGGAAGGGGATGAGCTCATGCCCTCCTTCTAGTGCCAGTTTCTGTTGACGGGGTTTTGCTGACCGGGTTCGCCAACAGTCATAAGTTGTCACTGGGTTTCGGGGAAATCGGCCAACTCCGCCTGCAAAGGCTGTCCGGGGGAAATAAATCCTCCGGGCCTTCAAGCACTTGGGTGTCAGGTCACGACGGTGCGGGGCTCGGTTGGGAGAGGTGACTATTTTCAAGGGGGATAGCTGGTTTCTTCAACTCATCTTCTCTGGAGATTTGATCAAAGTAGGGTTTTCCCGAGCGTTCTACACTTAGCAAATAAAGCAAAAAAGATCCTGCAGGGTTAGAAGTATTTCATCTAACTACAATCATGTCGAAATGTCTGAAACATCGATGATACTCTGATAAACTACACTAAATACCGAAGAAATACATAACCATCAGCTAGCATTTTATCAGTAGCAAGAGGAAAGAGTTTGTTAATCTACTTTAACATACCAGAGTAAAAGACATATAGAACATTAAAACATGAAATACCATTAACTCAAAAGCAAGAGTCCCGACAACATCATTGCCAAGAATCCTTCCTTCTTTATTAATATTCAGTTCAGTGAGCACTGGTGTGATACAATGACGACTCTGGGGGAGCATCTAACTACCAAGAATATAACGATGGAGCATTGAGCTCTACAACTAAAACCAGAAATTACTTCGCTATTGCTATGGACAACAAAATCATCAATTTCGCCGACCCTTGGAAACGGGCTGATTCACCTATTTATACAACTCTTTGCTAACCCTAACCCTATTTACATTATGCTTTAATAAAATACAATATCTGGGGGCCGGTACTACCTGCACCACCCTATAAAAGACCTGGAGATGGAATAGGTCTGTCATGTCAGAAGAAAAAGATAAGAATATACATCAGAAGAATTGGTCTTGAGAAGAGAGCCAGAGAGGAGAAATAAGAAAGTAGGTCCCTCAAGGACCGAGGCTACATGCCTCATAAATGGGAAATGCGGCACCCTGTCTTCAATGTGCCAGATATACCTTCAAATGACACCTCGAGAAGACCACCCTGTCAGAAGACCAACTGCCGAGCCGACGCCTCTTGATGTGCCCAACTACCTTCTGACAGTCTTATTAACCACCTCTGAAAGTGACCGGTCGGCCTCGGGGACCGGGACACGCATCACTTTAAAGAACACAAAATTTTGGATCTGGGACTCCGGGATCCGGGAACTTACGTCCCAAAAAGAATAAAGAATACTCAATGTGAGTTTTTCCCCGGCCTCCGAAGAAAGCTTAAGGTTGCTTGTTATCGTTGAAGGCCTAAAGGAGGCAGGAAATACCATCTTCATCTACACTCTTCAGGCTGGCCCGTATGTGCCTGGCTACTTCAACTTGTTCCCCCAGCTCTAGAACATTTTCTTTAAATTCATCCGCCATCCTTGCCGTGTCACGTTCCTTAAGTATCATTTCGGTTAATTTTGCCATTCGGGCCCCGTCTATCCCCTCCGGGGATTGGTATCGGGATTGCATTATTTCATCAAAACTCTCCAAAACCAAATCTTCAGGGGTGTACGTATCTGTACTAAGGGGATCAGCCCCAGAAATCTTTATTACATAAGAATTGAATAAATTAGAAGGATATTTTACATTCTGTACCTTCTCTTGCAAGGACTCTACCGGTTGCTTTATTACCTCCAATGTGAGGTCAAGTTTGGCGTGCTGAGTCCTTACAAAATCAAATGATTCCTCACCCAGAATTTTGAATTCAGAAATCATATCTTCTCCCAAGGTGAGGAGCTCTTCGAGCTGTACCTTCCACGCCTGGTAATTTTAGTGTCACTCTCCCACTGCTCAATGAGTGCTTCCACCTGATGAATAATTTGTCGGGCTGTGTATAAGTCCGGGAGAGTGGACGCTAGGAAACGGTGGGTGTCTCCTATCTGTAGGGTGACCCATTCATCTATTGCTTGGGCCTTCTTTTTCATTACTCGCAGGGAGTCTATGTCACTCTCCGGTAATTCCTCTGATGTGGAGGTCTCCGGGGGAGCAGCATTGAGGGGTCAGGCCAGCTCGGTAAGCAACCCCATAAGGTTTGCATTCTTCTCTTTCTCAGCCTTGAGCCTTTGGGCCTCCTTTTCATATCGGGCTTCAACTGCCCTTGCTGCCTCCTTAAGCAAGTCCACCTCACCTTGCTTTCCTCTTTTACCCAGGGATACCTCTGCAAAATTGTAGTCTGTGGGGTCTGCGGTTGCTTCATCAGCGTCTGAGGGAGGTGTTTCTACAATGGCAACTGTCTCTCCACCCAGCCTAGTTCGCAAAGTATGAACTGTCTGGGATTTCTTCACCTTCGGCGGGGCCTGAACTTGGGCCATCATTTCGGCCAGGGAGAGAGGAATCACTGGAGCAGACTGAGTTTTTCTCTTTTTTCTCTCCACCAGCTACTAAGGTGGGAGAGGTGGCCTTCCTGCCAGAATCTATTCTCCTGATTCTCTCCTGGTGTCCTGTTGCTGTTGCTCCTCTCTGACGGGGACTTCATCCGTCCTCCCTACCTCAACCTTTTCTGCAGCAATGTTCTCTTTATCAACCTCCATCTCCTCAGCCTGGTCCTGCACATTTATTGTTGGGTCTGGACCCTGGTAGGCTTCTTCGGGGATTTCCTCTTCAAGCTGCTCCTCTTCTTCTTTTTCTGCCAGGGCTTCCTCTTCTATTGGTAGGAGGGGAGGTATCAAGCCAAGATTCAGAGTTTGGGCCACTGTGATAACCTGCCCGAAGGTCACCCTCGGGAGTGGCCTTGGGAACGTGGTGGCTGGGTTTACGGTTATTCTCGAAGATCTGGGTTCGGGTCCCCCAGCGGATGCCATTTGTTTGCCTAGCTTTAGTTGGTCCACTCCCGGACCTTACGTTTCTGGAGCCCGAGAGATAATTTCCAGTTTTGGGTCTTTTTCTTCTGTTTCCTACCCTTGTTCTTGTGCAGGTTCTTCTTCCAAGTCCTCTTGGTCTGCAGCCTCTTATTATTTCTCTGGGACTTCCGTCTCTTCTTGTGTGTCGCCCTCCTACAAATTCCTGAACTCATCGATCATAAATACATCAAACTCTTCTTCAGAAGGGGGACTGGCTCGGACTTCTGTCGGCACTGCTTCTTTCTCCAGTTTCGGGGAACTGGAAGAAAGGATCTCCACTTCTCGGGGGAGGGATGCCACTGGGGCCGGTTCTGCCTTGGGCTATTTGATGTACTTTCTCTTCCTCTGGGTGACCAAAGGTGGCCCCGCATCTGCTATTGCTGCTGCCTCCATGGGATCCACCCCCGTTGCCTTGACCATTAAGGCTACCAGCGACGGGGAGGATGGAGGATGAATTAGTCCGGCCATGAGCAGGGGAGTGGCTAGCCTTGTTATTAACTTCTCCCTCATCTGTTGGGAGGCTGCCACAGATTGCTTGATCTGTTCTTGTATCGGGACTTCTTGCACCGAGGGGGTTGTAGCTATTCCCTTTCCTTTGTCTACACCTTGTGAAGAAGTCCCGGCCCCCGGGGTTAATCTTGGTACCGGCGGTGGTGCTAATTTTAGTGCCGGTCGGGGAGCTTGACGCATACTCCCAGGGCATACCCTCTTAAAATAGGCATGACTTCGCTCGACCACATCCTGAGTGAAGTCCTCAATTGTGGGCCCCTCCTGGGCGGCCCAATCCATTGTCGACAGTGCCATTTTATCGATCCCCTTTTCTTTGTACTGGGGATCTATGGTGGGGGCGGCGTTAGAAAAGCCCAAAGGGAATCTCTAGAGCTTCAGTTCCTGCATCATTCCAGCTGTCATTTTGATGTAATGCTAGCTTCGCACATCCACGTCATCTTGGAAATCTGCCCAGAAGTCCTCCATGTGTATTTGATGGGGCTCCAAAGCCCGGGGCATTGTCGTTGCTATTTTTCCATGCGGATCAAAGTTCTTCCGCGCCAAATAGAATTCCTGCAAGTTATAACTTTTTAGCTCATTGTCTGCCTCCTTCACGGTAGCTAGACTACAGGTGTAGTTCCCACAGGTGATTGGGAATGAGACATTGGGGACCTTCTTAAGGGCAAAGAAGGTATGCAATTCCATCATTTGTCTGCAATATTCCAGCAGCACGATCTTGTCCCCGCAGTGCCTGGGCAACAAGTAAGGTTTCCCGGAGAAGCCAGTGACCCTAATGTATGTATGCTGCTGGAATTGAATGTAGTAGTGCCCATAGCTACTAACTAACTTCATCACCTCAGTGGACAGGCGGTATCCGGCATCCCGGGTGGGTGTGAGTAGATGGTAGTAAACGAACGCATCGTTTACTCGGCAGAAACTGGGGAAGCTGGCCTCCCATTGAATTTGTGGGAAATGGTCCCACGACGCTTTTTGTTCTGGGCCCATCTTGAGCATGCCATCTATAAGTAGGCCATTAGAATGGGGCCTCTGCTAGGCTAGGGCCCAAAAAATTTAAGAAGACATATAGAACTTCTTTTTTCTCTCCACCTGGAGGAACTGAGACTCGACGTGATTAGAGATTATTGCAGCCCAGTCAAAGAATTCTCCCTTGGTGGAGATGATGAGGAGGAAATAGTACATCCATTTTGCAAACTCCTGGGCGGAGGGTTGCCCAAATACCCGGGATAATGCTATTATCCCCATCTAGATGCTCTCCTTGAACTCAGAGCGGGGGATTTCTATCTTCATTCTCTTTGGGTCCCTCTTCGGGGCCTTGAGCCAGTGGGTATTCAGGTACACCCGGGCAGCATCCTCTAGTTGAGTAAACTGGTCCAAGGCATCAGCCCTTGTGACCACTGTGGCTCTGTCGAATTGTGGGATTCCTAATCCCGCCCGTAATGTGTCTGGGTCAAGGGACACCAGTGGAGTGGTGTATCCCGTAGGTTCTGTTGCCGCAAGCATGGCAGCCCAGACAGAAGAATTGTAGTTGGCGGCCAGTGTTAGAATAAGCTCCGGGGATTGCACGGAGCATGGAAAGCAGGCTGCCCGGAGGATCCCGGAACCTCCGACATTGATTGCTAATTGATCCCTAGCTTGTCGCTGGATGTGCATTACTTTTACTAAGGCTTGCATCTCTACCCACATTCTGACGCTGGTGTCAGTTATGAGTTTAATCTTGGACTCAATCTTTGAGCCCGTATTGAGGTTGTTCTGCATGAAATTTATGGTGAGGGGTAGTTTCTCCAGGGCCCTCTCCATCTTAAATTTTATAGCTTCCCTGGACTCCGTCGCTGTGGGTAGTTCCGGACTTCCAGGAGGAGATGATGCGGACGCTTCAGACATGTTTGGAAGACGAAGTCCGGGAACCTGCAAGACAAAGCGACCGTCAGAATATTTTTATTAAAATAAAATAGTTACTCTGGGGTCCGGAGATCTTATCACCGCGGTGTTTTCTTTTCCTGAAAAGTTAGTATCATGTAAAGATAACCAGAAAAGAAAAACACATCATAAACTTAAAGTATCAACATATCCGGGTCTGGGGAATTTTGTCACGCCTGGAAAAGACACAAGATGGACGGTGGTAAGAGGCCCGAAGCTCGGAGAAAGAATTGTTAGTAAAGATGTATGAAAAGGCAAGTTGTCAAGCCCACGTGGACGCCACGTGCGTTGGCATTAAATAGATGTGATGGCGATGACGGCGGAGTCAACTGTCCGAATGCGCGAAAAGGGAAAGCCACTTGGCTGGAATTGATTGCACACATGGGACGTAAATGAGGTTCCGACAGCCTTGATGTAGGAGAGAGAAAACCACCTGTTTGAAACCGACCGAGAGCCAAGTTTCAAACAGGTGGTTTTCTGCCTCGAAAGTGAGTTTGAAGGTGAAAACCAGAAGCAAAGGTGACTTGACTAGCATGTCGAGTTACCCAGAAGGATATACACAAAGCTGAGGGATATATATAGAGAACAGAAGGAGATATATAGGGGTTTTACAACTATAATACATATATACATGAATATACAATGCGAAGACTTACGCGGGAAACCAGACAAGGCAGAAACAAATATATACAACCATTTACATTATTTACGCTATTTACAAACTTTATATTATTTACAGAAAGACAACTTCTGCACAAAGGGCGGATGACCCTCTAGCAGAGCTGACCCACCAAGGGGCGGCAAAAACTAGAAACAAAGGACCGAACCAGATGAAACATAGAGAAGCAAAGCACAACCAGACAAACAAAAATGAAATGAAAACTGAAGCAAAACCAGCAAGCGGAAGCAAAGCAGAGAGGGGGAAAGGCGAAAGCACCAACCTGAAAATGTAGAAGGTGGAAGAAAGGGGTATATTACCATGGGAGCTCGAGTTGTCGAACTATCAGAATCACCACCATAAAGCACTTGCAATTTACTGAGAACACAGAAGGTGTTAAGCTTTGATTATCACAAATTCTCAGCAAACGCGCTGTTAATCGCTTTAAAATCGCTCTAATTCGCTCTAAGTGCTCAAAGGTTTTAATTGCGGTAAGTGTGAAAGTGACAGATAAGACCCATTTATACCCGTGGTAAAAAGGCAATCCTCCACCTTCTGGCGACCTCCAGACAGGAAAAACCTCCAGACTCCGGGCCCGGGGATTCCTCGTGATGATATTCCTAAGAACAACACAATGAAAAATCCCAGAGTCTAAAATCTGGTTCCCAACAAAAGGCAACCTCAGGGACCGAAGTCCCAGAGACAGAAAACAAACAACGAAACAACACACCGGGGAAGAAAACCCCAGAGAAAGAAAACAAAAGGAAAAGGAAGACAAGGCAAAGCCCGCAAAGCAAAAGCAGGCAAAAGCAAAAAGGGGGACCCAACATTTTGCACACAAAATGTAGGGACGGGGATGCAGGGCATAACACTCTCCTTGAAAGGAACTCATAAATAATTAGACACACTACCTTATAGTAGGTGTATTTCAAATGCCTTAAAAGTGAAACACACTAGAGCACAAACAAAATACAAAGAGACAAGATAATATGAAAGAGGGAAAACTACCATGTATTCCATTATTGTATTCTGCTTCTACACATCCATACCTTAAGCCTTCATGAATATACAAAGAAATAGAAGTATAATTTTAAATAAAAGATTCTCAAACCAATAGGGACCTGCTCTAAACATCTACATGGAAAAACCTAACAAAACAAAGGAAAGGAACCTTGGACACTGAGAAAAGAAAGAGAGATATATGAGAGAAGAAACCCTAGAACTCATGCTTAGTTAACACCTTTCTCTCTTCAAATCTGATATGCACTTGTCTGTCTTTTCTCAGTAAAAATTTGAACTCCATCGGTGGCTTCAAAACCTATTTTCAATTGCCTCCAAAATCTTATTTTTGCTTGCCCCCCTTTTAAAACTAACTTGATCTAATCTTCTCCTTCAACTATTTTAAAATCTGATAACATTTGTCTTTTCTCCATGAATGCTTTTACAAATCTGATTTGATTATTTAATCTCTGCAAAAATATCTCAAAATCTGATTAATCACATTAATGTCTGACTCCAACTATCCCTTTTAAAATCTTATTCTTATTCTTTGCATACTTCCTGACTTTAAAAAACTGATCTTCATTCCTTGAGGAAATATCCTTCAAATATGATTTTCATTGATCACTGAGAAATCTGGCTTTACTTTTCTTTTTAATATTTGACTTTGATCTCTTTCAATTAATCTATCAACAAATTTGATCTCACAATCTGATATATTCTGAGAAATATCTTCCAAATCTGACCAAAATCTGACATCATTTGCCTTAGAAAATCTGATTTTATTCTTTGAAAAACCCTTCGAGAAAGCTCTGTCAAGATTTTGAAATAAAATATTTCACAAACTATGCAAAAGACTATATTTTAAATCCTTTTAACCTTTAAATCTTATGCATTGTCTCTTTGAAATTCTCCATTTTATGCTTTAATATGCCCAAATTTCACCAGTTTTGGACATGTGTCACACTCTGATTTCATGCTCTTAACTGGTCTTTAACTCACCTTTTAACCACAGTCACCTTTTCCTTCACGTCTCCAAGTCTCCTGAAATCTGCACTAACCACGGTTTGATTTGGAGACTTGGAGACTAGCTTTAGTCTCCTTGTCTCGCAATGAATTTGACTTAACATTAAATGTCTGGTGACATGGCGACTAACCTTAGTCTCCAAGTATCTGAATCTTTTTGACTTAACTGTTAACCTCCAGTGACCTCACGACTAACCACTAGCAGTTAGTCTCTGAGTCTTTGAATCCTTGCAGCTAACTGCTCTTTGTCTCCCAACTCCATGACTAACCACTACGTGTCCTCTTTGCCACATCATCACTTTTCTGCAAAATTTAGCCTTCGACAATTTTGAGCATGAAAATCAAGGCACCAGCCTAGGCGCGCGCGTGGATAGCTTCCTCTTTAGCTTCACATTTGATATGTTTGTGTTTTTCCTTATATGCATTTCGAAATGCCCTTGCAGAAAGAATGTGGGATTAAATTTCCATATGGGTTTAAAGCATTTTTGAATTTTAGCATTAAAATAATGGGGCCCACCTGTATTTCAAAACCTCCAGCCAAGGGGTCTGCCATGAGCCTCTTGTCTCTTTACTTATTTCATTATAGAAGCGCTGGAGTATATAAACCTTAAAAAGTCCATTGCCTGGTAAATGTGGGATAATGCATTTTGTGACTGTTATGAGCAGTTTAGACAGTGCTGCACAGGCGACAATATCTCGAGAACCAAGATGAATTTTGAAAATCGCACCAGTGAGAATCTAGAGAATTATTTTTTTGACAACATATCCAAAAATGAGCTTGATCCAACAATTGAATTGGAAGTTATGCCCCCCGCAATATGACTGTTTTTCTATCTTCTGCAAATTCGTCTAGATTGCCTTGCTCTATTTTAAAAGTTTAAAACTTACTTCTTTAATGCCCAATGCAGCATTGTGGTTTGACCATGTCAAATTGCATTTTTTTTGTTGAAAGCTTACAATGTCTTCCTCCCTCTGGCTTCTATGCAGCCTACCATTGTATTGGCTTGCAAATTTAAAAAAAAACTTCTCCATAATGCATGAGCTAACTTCCTTCTATTTTGCACAATCCCTTTGCATTTGTTTGGTTTTAATTTCATTTGTCTCATGTTATATGTAGAATAGCATGCCATGAGAATGATTCCACAACTGGTTCTTGAAAATAACTCTCAGAAAATGACCATTCTGTTTACTCCAATTCTGCTCTACACTGTCAAACTGCACAAATTGTCTTTGAAACTGAAATCATAAAGTCATGAAGATGAACCTTCAGAATCTAAACCTCTGGAGCTTGAATCACCTTCACACATGGAACATGAATCTTCAACTAATTTTCACAAAAGGTGAACTGATCAACTAGTACAAGTTTGCAAAGTTAGCATCTTACAATTTTTCTAATTTTGCACTCAACAAATATGTAAAAATTGGATTTGGAATCAAGTTGGGAAAGTGAACAATTGGATTGGTATAAATATAAAAATCTTTAGGTAGGTACACTCTCATGTTTGTAACAAAGAGGAAAATTCAATTATTTAGGACATTCAATCGGATACAACTTGGAAGACCTCAAAGTACACTATTTAGAAATCTGTGTATGACAGAGAAACATGACAGTTCTGCAGGACCAACTTTGGGGAAAATAAAAACCCATCAAATGGACTTGAAATGGCTTAGGATTTAAAAAATAAGCTCTTTGTCATACATGTAAAATATTTCCAAAGTAGTGACCCATGAAACCTAAGATGATGCAATATATTCAAATGCAAAGTAAGCTTGTTACAACAATTTGACACTATAATCAGCATATGCAAAAAGGACAAGTGCTCAAAACAAGATATCACTAAATGAATCAAAACTTGAATGTTTCGATCTGGGATGTCTTCTTATGCCTAAACAAGAGTGATGAACACCTGATATGCATGAAAAAATTTAGAATTTCATTTGGGCAAAAAGGCTCAAAAGTACTCATAAGGGGCCAAAATGCAAATTTTTTAACAAGGTACTCAAAAACCTTGTTGTATTTTTTAGTACCAACAAGATTGATGATATGTAACTGATTGAATGTTTGATAATGTTAAGTTAAAGATAATGCAAGGCATTAAATAATTTAATGTATTGTATTTTTATTGATGTCAACTTGATATCATATGTACGGTCATGTACATAATACCAAAGACTTCAAAAAACCAAAGGAACAAAGGTTATGCTTTCAGCAATGCATAAAAGTCAAGTATTCACTAAGTGACAAACAACACTAATAGAGTGCATACCAACAAACAAAGTAAAGAAGAATAGTCATAGTGATACCTGATGATTAGAAGTATAGTGTTGCCCAACGAAGCAAACCACAGGATTCCCGACGAGCAAAGTCAGAAGGTTACCCGACGAGCTAAAGATAGTGTTGCCCGATGAGTAAAATTCCAATGATGCCCGACGGATGAAGATCACAAAGCTAACTGGAGTCTCACCGAGGGAACTGTCAGTTGTCACCAACAACTAACTACAATAGTGACCGACGTAATAGAGAGTTCAGAAAATGACAAAATATCTAGTTGGCAGAGCTAAAAATAGACTTAACTGGTTGTCTACTTTATTTTATTCGACCAGAGATAAGTGATTGATTTAAAGATGATTTGTATAGTTGGAAAGAATATATCTATGAAACAAATTAGGAGTTATGCTTTAAATCTAATTGGATGGATTTTTTTTCACGACAAGAATCAAAAGTCAAGAAACAATGAATATTATGTCTATATAAGAGACAAGCTTAATTCATTTACGAAAGGGATTAAGGGGAGTGAAAAAAAAGAGGATGTTGAAGAGAAACTGATGAAGAATAACTTCATGCAGTCCTGATCAAACAAGCTAAAGGAAGAGCTAAGGAATTCTATAGACACCGACAAACAATGAGCACAACATCAAAGAGCAGAAAGTATGGAGCACAAGGATTAATTGATACATTGGTCAGAGAGGTAATGTACTTAAATAGATATGAAAATCTGCAATTCAAAGTTGCAATATGAATATTTCATAGTGTTTTAGTTTAACCATTGAAGCATCAAGTCTCTTAACTGAGCAGGACTTAACAATCTTCTATATATTGAGGTACATCTCAAGAGTGCCAAAAATGTTGATTCATGAAAGTAGCATTGGACTTGCCTGATACCTATTGATAGTCTAAGGAGGATGATTCAAGGATGTTAGCAATAGATGCCCAATACAAAGTGACAACCTCTATGTATAAAATCCTCTAACAAGGTCGCACTTAACAGTGTGTTTGTAACCTTTAATAGGGTTGGCTCCTAACAGAGCTCACTTCAGAAGAGTGAAACTTTGGGGTACCGGTCCTAGTGGTTTTTCCCTTAACAGGGTTTCCATATTAAAAAATTCATGTGTTATGTGTGTATGATTCATTTATTTACTGTTTTGTATCTTACATAGCTAACTCTGGATTGATCGGTATACTCTGATTATTTACTAAGTTTCGGTAAATAGTTATACTACTTATCGGTAATCAAGAAAGAATAAGGATTGACAGAGCAAACTGATAGACAGTTAATCATTATTAGTATTTCATGGCATGCATATTGTAGGGACATAATAATCCGAGGTTTATGGATTGGTGGTTAAGTTTGAAGGATAAAATTTTGAGGCCACTGATTCACCCCCCCTCTTAGTTATTACTAACAGGAGTCAGTACCTCCTTTTCTTTTAGTTGTTCCACATCATAATCCTTGGGTAACTTTACACCAGTGGATGCTAGATGGAGAAAGTATTTATCTTTATCTTTGTCAACCATCTTTTCCATTATCTTGTGGAACTTACTGCTCTGTTTGAGTTTATTGTACTCTTCTTCAATGATGTCTTCCTCATTGCCCGATTCAAATATAGGACGGTCAAATGTGGGTTCTTCTTCTTCATCAATATCTTTGTGCTTTTGGTTTTTTCTATTGTCATATTTGTCAAAAGCCTCACTCCATCCACGAGTGGACCTGTCCATTTCTAGAGAGTCTAGCTCGAGTAGGGAACTGCAAGATATTTCTCCTTGAAAGTGTAGTGATTTAGGAGGTACTTTTGATCCTTTAGATGTGTACTTGTTGCATCTTGTGTTAACCATGTATTTTGATCTCAACTTAAGTCAATGTTTTTTTGATAGTGTTAGGTAGTATCTCGAATCATTCAAGCGAGTGTGTCTAGGTGGAAGTATCATTTGTATCTTGGTGGAAGTAAATGATTCTAGTGTTAGAGGGTTAGAATGCCCTGATAGTGAGCTGGGAATCAATTTGTTGTAAAAAGCGGATAGACCACACGTATTGAGATGGATTGCAAGAAATTTACAGGACATGCAAGGTAGACATTTGAAAAAGTATTTTGACACAACAATAGGGAGACCATAAAAGACAACAGGGACAAAATAAAGAGCCAAAAGGGTATCCAAATCAACTAATTTTTCCTAAGAAACTATTCCGCAAGTGCCTACTATCCTAGATGCAAGCCAGGAAATATAGTATGCAAGATTCTAATGACCCATGATGTGAGCTTTAACCCTATATGCGATGATGTGCTAACCAGATATGAGCCAGGATACTAGATATGAGCCAAGATACCAAATATGAGCCAGGAAATCTAGGATGTGAGTTTCTAATGTCTCTGTCAGATTTTGTCAGTTTTGAAAATTTTGTCTGGAAAGTGTGTAAATTTTGTTTGATTGTAGATTGCGTTTTGAGCCCTGTCTGTGGGTGAAAAACACATGTGTAGACCAAGGATTGAAGTTTGTTGCTTGTTTTGAAGGATTTTATCTTGTTAGTGATCTTTCAGATACATCAAGTAGATTTGCATTATTAAGGGAGCAAACACATCCTTATGCCCTATTTTCTAGGTGGAGGATGAAAATCCTTGCTCATTGACTTAGGCACACACTCAAATGCTAATCAGAATACAACCATCACCAAGCACGCAATGGCTCCAGTCATGATGCTATATTAGCTGACTCTAAACACAAGTGAGGGCACGATATGATGAGTGTCTTGGGGAAATTACTTTTTTCCTTGCACAAGGATTATCACCCTTTCAGGGATGAATCAGGTAGCACTACTACATTTGGGGCCAAATTTTGACAGAATTTTTTGACGGGTAACTTTTTCTTACAAATTTGGTGTTTTTTTTTGTAATAGGCCCCAATGATGTCGATATTCTGATGGGTGTTTAATTGACCATCAGAATTCTGACAGATTTGGGGTATACATTAAAAAAAAACTGAAACAACCTCATCATTTTTATTTCGACTGGAGAGCGGGAGAAAAGGAGCGACAGCTGAGCATGAGAGAAGGTATGTGATTTCTTCATCTTTCAAGCCTCTAGCATCATATTCAAATGCATTTCATTTTATTGTTGAGGGAATTTCTCTCTAAAATGACTGCATTCTACTGGTGTCATGCCCTAGCCAGTGCTTTATCTCTATTATTTGATGTTATTGGTGCTTGTTCTCAAGGATATTGATTCACTGTATTCAAATGTTTGGATTCATGTTTGTTGATATTACTAACATATGTGTTTAATGATGCCATTGTATATTGCTGTCACTAAAATGATCGCATTCTACTGGTGTCATTCCCTAGCCCATGCTTTAACTCCATTATTTGATGTTATTGGTGCTTGTGCTCAAGGATATCCATTTTTTTGAAATGTTGACTGTGGTTATCAAATGGACAGCCTGTGAGCTTCTAGCTAGGTGCCATTTGTATTGATAGCTTAGGGCATCAAATGTATTGTATCATTGATAGTTGAGACTTTGTTAAAAGGAAATAGGA
>MU228374.1:4149310-4160722 GCA_018584345.1 Thuja plicata | reverse complement strand
ATCCAGACCCAGGCTAAAAAGATGTCTTCCTTTTTGTTGTGGAATTATCCCTTCTTTGGCCTGCACTCATTCCTCTTCTCAAAAATGGTTATCTAGAAACTTTGGATACTGTTTCTCATCCATGCACGAAATGTTCTAGTGAACGTATAAAATTACTTTATGCCTCTAGTATTGATGAGATGTACAAGTGTAAAATGTTTTTGTGAGGATCAATTTGTGCAGTGTACATAAATGCAAGGCGTGATTATTCTCGATGATCGACAGGTAGCTAGGACAGTAGCTAGGACTAAAGATAACACAACTCAAGAGACCATCATAGGTTATCTCTTTCTTTGGTCTATATTATTGACATAATGTTTTACATTGCATTAGCTCATCAAATCTGGGGATTTGAAAGAATTTAATAGAATATTTTCATGACAACGTATATTATTTAAGTTGATGTTGCGTGAATTTATCTACTTCATGCACTTGTATACTATGAAGACGGCGATAAAGAAGCATCTCCTACCATGGCCATGCTTCTTTATTGCCGTCCTCATAGTCTACAAGTGCGCGAAGTAGATAAATTCATGCAATGTCAACTTAAATAATATACATTGTCATGAAAATATTCTATTAAATTATTTCAAATCCCCAGATTTGATGAGCTAATGAAAGGTAAAACATTCTATCAATAATATAGACCGAAGAAAGAGAGAACCTATGATGGTCTCTTGAGCTGTTTTATCTTTAATGTGCATATCCGTTGGTTTTTCAACATTTCATAATTAATTTCCGACAACAGTGCTATGCCTTCGACAGATAAAATGTCAGAGAATCATAATTTATGACAATTCTTCCGATAGTAATGCTATACGTTCAACAGGGCAACCTGTCAAAGAAATGCTACATGATTATCGCTATTCCGACAGTTAAAGTGTCACAAATAGAAATTTTTTGACAAAAAATTCGACAGTAATGCTATATATCCAACAGGTATATCTGTCAAAATTAGGTGGAAACTGTCGGTATGCCAACAATTATAATGTCGAAAAGGATATGTTTTCGACAGTTATTTCTGACAGAGATCGTATATTTCTGATAGGTTATGGTGTCAGAATGTCGATGGATGAACCACAGGAAATGCCATAATGAAGTTGTTGTCATGTGCAAGTTTTCGACGTGATGTGGTGTCGGTAAACCGACAGATGTGTCTTTTGTCACAATTTCCTATGCAAAAATGGCGACGGACTCATGTGTCAAAATACCGACAAATGAGCGTTGGAAATCTGACAAATGGTCGTCAGAATTTGACCTCAAATGTACTAGTGTAGTTTATTTACAAAGTTTGTTGTTTATGATGGGGCAATCCATTTGAAACCGTCTCCCCTAGAATTGCATAAGGAAAAATTGAGGCATATAGCCCTATGAGTACTCGAATATGTGTAGTCTCACAAACAAGATTCAAGCGGCTCCACTCTACATATACCCAAGCATGTTCAAGGAATGATGTCAAAATTTCAAGAACAAAACTGTCTCCATCTTCTGAGGCTTTGGCCTACGAGGAAGCAATTATTTATTGTGAGTTGGAAGGGTTGGCGTAAAACCTGTCCTCACTTGGGTCATTTTTGGGAGAAATTTTCCTCAACTGGCAGGCCCTCTACTGTTAAATAAGTGTACAAAGGATTGGCAAGCGTAAGATGTCTAGATTTCTGATTCTTCAAAAGAAGAAGAGCATACTCTCCTAATCCATGCCATTTTCTCCCAAAACACATAAATCAAAGGTTCTTTCCCTTAAGCTATGTTGAGCTTGATTTAGATATTCCTAAGTTAATGAAAATAGGATGCGTAAAAACAAATTTGTGTTGTTCAATTATCCGCAATATTAAGTGATTTGCTTGTTCAATTTCAGATCCCAAAAATGAATTTAAACGATGTAACATGTTCAATTATTCCACAAGTTTTAGTGATTTTCTTGTCTAATTACTGATTTCCAAAATGAATTAAAGTGTGAGTTTGTTGGTCCATTTATCCCCAAATTCCTTCACAAGTGCTAAACCAACATCTGATTTTCTAATTTTCCTTAACGGAAAAGAGCATAATAATATGGTTGATTTAACAAGTGTTGAGAAAATGTCTTTAAGTTTTGAAAAATCTTTGTAAATGGTTAGTATTGAAATTAGTTCAAAAACACCTACAAACAAACATGTTAGCCAAGTCTTCTTACTTCCCTATTAGCAACCTGCAAGCACTTGTTAGGCTGTCAAAAGATCAAATCAACAACTGGTTAAAGTGTTAAGGGTTAGGCAATGAGGTTCACAAAAATTTCAACCAGATGTGATCCTAGAAATATGGGATATGATACAACAAACCATATATGAGCCTCTGCTACTAGATGTGACAGAATGTTCACCAAATGCGAGCCTATATTGAAAACGACCCAGGAAATCCTAGATGCAAGCATCATTTTCTACGGTGCGAGGGTGTATCCCGGATGTGAGCTTCTGCTACCAGAAACAACTTTGGACCTAAAAACTGGGAAGATAAGTTGGTGAAAAATAGAGTTAAAACGAGGAAAAATCCAGAATTGAGCCCCACGGTGGGCACCAGAAATGTGTGTGTGAAATAGTGCACCTGCTACCTATGACACAACACTTCAATAGATCATTACATTAGTGAGAAAAGGGTTAGTAAAACATGAAAATCCACTAAAATTGATCTATTTCTTTCTAACTAGGAGTGTGAAAAACAACACAATAGCCCTCAGATTATGCCTTTTCCAGTGACATATACAACCTAGCATGAAAGATTTGATCAAAACTAATCTAAGTGATAAAGAAACATGCATATTAGCTCTAAAAATGAAGATAATAACAATGCCTAATATTAAAGCTAAAATGCAACATGAATTCACAAATGATCTAAGCAGCATAACAATACATTTTCAATCTAAAATTCAGGCTTATTTGTGCTCAAAAAATCCTTCTATTTATAGAAGAAATGAGTAGAAAGAGGGGGGACAAGGGTCATTAATGGAGTTACAAAACTCATTAATGAGGTGTAAGAGAAATAAATGCCAAAGACATTAAATAATCATGGGCTTGAGGAATATGCATTAAATGCAAGCATTTAAGAGGCATGAAGAGGTCATATGCATTAAATGCAAGCATTTAAGAGGCATGGAGAGGGTTTAGAGTCAAGCTTGAGAAAGTTGACTTTCTCAAGTGGGTTGAGTTCCTAATCACATTTTTAGGAATGTGACATCATTAGGAGGTGGGTTAGAATGGGATTAGGATTAGGATTAGTTTTAACATGGGTTGAATAGGTTGGGATGGGTTTGAACCCAGGGTCAAGGTGGTTGAGGTAGGTTAGGTTGGGGTTTAGGGGAATATTAATGTAATGAATTATATTAAATATATTCATTCAAAAATAGGAATTTATTAATTATTTAAGCTTTTTATTGCCTTAGATAAATAATTAGGACCATAGACAATTAATTTGATTAATTTAGGCTAGAAGATAAGATTTTTGCAAGTGATTTGATATAATAGAGATTTATTTAATTTCTTTTAAATTAATTACCTTATCCATGTTTGATTTGAATTGTTTTGAATTAAATTGATTTGATTTGATTGGCTTAGGTGATTAATAAAAATTTAGTGATTAGATCACTTAGGAGATTAAATTTGATTTGAATGAATTATGTCAGCTGATTGAAGAGTTCTCTGAACATAATTGGGGGTATGATCACACTTAGGAAAAATAAGGTCTATGGTCAGAGTAGACCAAATCTAGGTGGTTATAAATAGAACATGATCAGGTAGAGAAAACTGTAAACAAAGCCTGAAGAGTTGATCAATTGAATATGAAAGGATGACTTTGAAACAAGAATGGAAGAGTGTCCATATGGTAAATGATCTATCTCACCAAAATGCATAGGTACCTAGCCACTGCATCTGCCTAGTACATAGGAATAAATACTAAATACATAGATCACTCCATCGAATAGATCACTCCATCAAACTAAGGAAGCATTAGAACCAACAAGAGATACCACCCCATAGTGTTGAGTAGGGAGAGACATGAGAAGTACACTGACTTAGACTGCTAAGAAACACTGCATGATAAAGAATGTACAAACACATATAAAGGATGGTGTCATGGAAGGATCACTCTCTTGACACACATCATGAGGCTAATGTCATGGAAGGAACACTCACTTGACAAAGGTAGATGGCAAGCAAGGCAAACATCAAACCCCCCCATGGAAATTTATAATATAGTGCGAGTACAATCAAGCATAAAATGTGTAGGATCCCAAACATGTATCAAATGACACTTTATCTTAGTGCATTTACAAAAATTGCAACAAAAAAATATGTATACAATATCTAGAAAGGAAACGATCCCAGAACCTGAAACATCCAAGGTATCCACTAGAATGCCATAAAAAAAAAAACTGAATAAAAGATACATAGAGCAAATTCTGGGTGTGAGACCCATATAAAAATAAAGAGCACTGAATCATCTTTCTGACGCCATGTGGAAGTTGAAAAATAGAGTCCGGATGAGCAAGATATGGCTCATGGAGTGCAAAAAAGAACCTTGACTTTGACTAGAAAAAAAACCTGTAATATGGAAAAATCAGAAAATATAATCTTTATAAAAGTGTCAGCCTCGGAAAGATCTTTTCGACGATATAAGGAAGTCAAAAATCGGCCTCCGTTTTCTCTAGATAGAGCCAAAAAACCACCACAAGGGTAAAAAGAAAAAAAAGGGCAAATAGAATGACGGTTTTGTGGCCGTCAAATTTAACCTCACTATTAGATCTGTGACTGCTGACATCAACGCCTACATATGCATACCTGCACATGCACATCCTTTCCAAAAAGTTCAAGCTTTTCAAAGTTTTATAAAAAAACTTTTAAAAAACTTAATAAAAAGCATTTTTTTGAAAAAAACTTTATAAAAAAAAAAAAATTTGCTGATTTTTTTGATGATTTTTCTCCTCGAAAAATGTGCATTCGTACTTGTACGGCCATAAAGACAATTTTTTTCTCCAGATATCACAGAGGTCAAAACTGACAAACCTTATATGAAAATATAGGTTTTTGGGCCTTCTGAGCGCGATGGTGAGGTTTGTTTGGGCCCAAAATGCTCCCAAAAATAGGTACCACCCAAAATACCAAAAATATGAAACTAAAAAACCTTATGAAAACACAAATATGAAGAACAAGGCCAAAAAACTCTCATGAAGAGAATAGGGCATGAAAGGGCGTAGCGCTGATACCATGTTGAAGTTGATAAAACCATCAACCCACAACTCCCAAGAATCACCTGCATGCAAACCTATCACAGAAAGAGAAAAGAAAAAAAAGCTATGGAGGCCAAAAACAAGAGATTGATGGAAGAGGAAACATATTGTGCAAACAATGGAGAAAAATCTCAATGCAATAGCATCCTCAATTAATTAATAATTTACAAAGAGGGAATCCTTATAAAAGGATACCGAAACCCTAAAAGAAAAACCCTAAAGGGGAAATATCTAGGTTGCATAATAATAATTAATAAAAGAATTAATTATTATATGCCTAAAGTTTAGCTTAAGTGAAATATAGATAATAAGTGACTTTATAATTAAATCAAGATGATTTAATTAATAAGTGGAATCACTTTATTACTCTAACAATTTTCTACCAAGAGATTAGTATCTTTGCTGATATTTGCTGGTTTTTTAGTGTTTTCATTATCTGCCTTAATCTCTTCCTGATGATCTAACTTAGAAACCTTAGGGTGTTGAGCCATTATACTAATTTTTCCCTCCATTCTTTCCTATTCTCGCGCTTCTTTACTTGAGTTCCCTTCTCCTTCTAAGGTTTCTTCGGACATTGTTTAGCCTAGTGTACAACTTTTTTGCAAGTGAAGCAAGAGAAGGGGACAAATTCATATTCCACAGACTGACTATGCTTACCCATCTTTGAACTTATCAAAATAAATTTATGCAAATCTACCTTCTGGTGGATGTTGACACAGATTCTAGCATAGACCAATCTAGTTTTTGCCGCTGTTATTGGCTCTATGGATAAGAGTTCTCCGAAAGCACCCGCTAGGCTTGCAAAAACATCCTCATGCCAATATTCCAAGGGAAGGCCTAGGAAACAAACCCAAATAGGGGCTATTTCAAACTTATCAGCATTCAGGTCCAAGTTGGTCACCCATTTTTGGAGAGCCAACGATGATTTTTCGAACATCCAAGGTCCCCCACAAAGCACTCTTGAGAGATCTTCCATACTAGAAAAGAAAAAAGAGAAGAAACCTTTTGGCAGTGATGCCACATCAAATTTCCACTTAAGGTTCCATTTCCTAGTCGTGGAGTGTCTGACCATATCAATATTAGGCCTTGACCCAGTAAATTTTCCTACCAGGGTAAGCGCCATAGTAGAAACTGTATGGTCCACCAGGGGATCAGGAAGTAGAATGCCAAATACTCCCTTTTCAGGTTTAGAAATATCATTAATTCTTGGGAAAGAGGACTTACCCATTGGTTTAATGCCAAATAAGGAAGACCAACTCCCTTTCGCAGTAGCCCCAGATGAGAAGATACCAGCATTATTGACAGAAGAAAACTTACCAGCTTTTGCTACAATTTTTGGCCCACCTCCTCAGGAATGACCATCCACATGTTCCTTGTCCTCATCTACTTCTTTTATGGAGCCCTCACTTGATGCTCCCCCTCCTTCTGTTTTTCCCCTACCACAGTGTTAGCAGGAATCCATCCATTGTCTGAATTCCTGCCCGAGCTGGAATTCAAATTTGAACCAGCCAGCCCTCCCCCTCTCCCACTCTCACTCTCCATGCTCTTAATACCTTTGATATCTCATGAGTTAAAACAACTATAATTGTTTCCAAGGAGTAAAAAATGATTTAAAACTCAAGAAAAACAACATTTCAAGAAGCAGTGCATCATAAATGAGCATATTTAAAACTCTAAAATGACAACCTCTTTGAAGAAACAAAGGATAATAAAAGAATAACATAGTTCTTTACCAATGAAAAATGAGTTTTTGTAAAGGAAATAACAAATTTTTAAAATGAAGCATGAAAATTCAATGAACAAAGAGAGGATTTAAAGATTAAAACAACAAGTTTTGATGGAAAGAACAAAGAGTTTAAAAGAGAATTGGTCTTTCATTCATGAAAATCATGAAAATGTAGCATATTCATTGAGAAAACAATGATTGCAATGTGATGAAATCAATTTTTATTCCAAAGGAGCAATTATGAGAATCAATGACAAGGAACACCATTAATGGATGCATCTATTTTGAAAAATAAAATCAGTGCATGTGTAAAGAATAACAAATCTTTGCATGTGAGAAATCATGGGCATGCAAGGAATGCCAAATCTCAATAGAAGAGAGAAAATTTATGAAAAGAGCAGCGAGTCTTCATGTTAATAATGGATTCATAGAGAATACACAAAGAGCATTTCAAAACAATTGTGATATGTTTGCAGAAATGGATAACAAGTCATAAAATAGTAGCATTTATTGCTTTAAATAGAGCATTTTGTTTTAGAAATGATTAAATGGTAGTGATTTCTAATGCTGAAAAGGTGGTATGAAACAAAAATTTAAGACTACCAAGCCCATTAATGCAATCATAGTGGTGTGACATGAGTTCAAAGAAGCAAAGTTCCTTCCTTGGATGTAAGAGTACTACTATGAAGATATAGATATGACAGACGTTGTGCCAAAGATTAAGGTTGTTATAAAATAAGTCCATGATGTACATATATGAACGCAATCAAAACACAAGACATGAAACAGTGAAAAAGGTCCTCTAAATAGCGACTGTTGAGATAGCGAAGGATGATATGAATCTTGTTTTGAAGACTAGAGGTACAACAAGGTACACTAATAGAGAATGGGCATAGTTGTAATTATTGACTAAGATCATATTCTGGTGCAGGAGCACTAACCCCATGGTGTTTTCTTAAGGTAGTTAAGTGGTAGGTTTTAATGATTTTTTGAGTCTTATGTGTTTAATAAGGTCCATTGAGACCATTTTTGATGTAATAAGGGAAATTTGGGGCATTTGAATCATTATGTAAAAGTTGCAAAACCATATAAAAGTTGTCATTGTCTAAGATGTCAAGAGTGCAACTTGGAATGTGAAAAGTCATTGGGTAGTTATAAAGTTAAAAGGGGGTTGCCACTAGTTGAATGTATTATAATGTCTTTAAATAGCCCATGTAAATGTTGAGAAGTGAGTTTTTTGTGGTTTTCAAAGAAGATTAAAAGAAAAGAAAACTTTGCCTTTGAAACCCTTGCTATTTTATGATTTTTAAATGTTATAGTCACTTTACACACATGGTAAGACCCTGTGTGGACACATGAATGCATAAGTCCACACCCAAATGAAAGGTCTCTCATTCTAGTTTTATTTGGTTCAATTTTGAGTTATTTTCATGGAGAAATGAATGAGTTATGACCATTTTTGTGAGAATACCCTTTTCAAAAATGTTTTCCCAGAATCTGAAGTTAGAAAATGTGTTGGTATAATTATGAATGGGATAGTACTTGCCTATAAATTTTATAGTACGAATATATTGATGTTACCAACAAACTTTATGCCTTCTATAAAAAATAGTTTTGAGTTTTAAAGGGTCAAACAATTCAATTTCTAAAAATTGTCCTGTGATTTCCTGTGAGAGATCCTATCACTGGGCAATAGAAAGGTTCCAGAGACTTTGTGGATGCATCAAATTGGTATCATAGATACATGTATTAGATCTTTTGGAAGGTGAAAATACATCATGACTATGAAAAGATCCATGGAGGAAGAGATTCTTCAAAGGAATGCTATTTTCAAGACCAAGTGTAAATGCCAAGGCAAGGTATGTACTGTAATGATAGATTCATGTAGTTTGGATAATTTGGTATCTTAGTAAATGGTGGATAAGTTGAACTTAGATTATTTTCCTCATGAAGCACCTTATTCTATTTCTTGGTTGAGTGGTGAGCATACTTTGGTGGTGAAGGAACAAAATTGGGTTGAATTTCAAATAGGCCCATATAAGGACAAGATTTTGTGTGATATTGCACCATTGAATGCATGTCATTTATTTTTGGGAGCACCATGGATGTATGAGAGGCATGATTTGCATGATGGAATGTGTAATTTATATAGGATATTGAAGGATGGAGTTTCATTTACTCTAAACCCATTGGTAGAAGAAATTCAAGGACAAATAAAGGATAAAAGAGTACTTATGCAGGGAAAGAGAGAACATATAAGGCTTGAGGATAATAATTTTAGTGAAGGGGAAGCCATTACAAAGGAGAAGAATGCTATAATAGTCAACGATGACAAATATGCAACGTTGAAGGGCAACATGAAATATGAAAGGGTGATATGGTTTGAAAATGAAAATACCAAACAAGGATCAATTATAAAGGTCCAGAATAAATTGGGACAACATAGTGAAGACAAAATAGAAAGTAGAATGTGGCAAAAGAAAGCAAAGGAAGGTGCAAGATAGTTAGATATTGTCAAATCAGAATTATACAAATCTGATACAAAGGTTGGTGAGGTAGAAACTCATGGAGTAAAGAACCTAATAAGGGGAAGAAGTTGAGAGAAGGCAAAGGTATTTCCTAAGGAAAGGAAAGAAATGACTGATAAGGTCATAAAGGAAGAAGATTGTGGTCATTGTCGAAGATGTCAAGAGTGTAACTTGGAATGTGAAAATTCATTAGGTAGTTAGAAGGTTAAAGGGGGGTTACCATTAGTTTAATGGATTATAATGGCTTTAAATAGCCCATGTAAATGTGGAGAAGTTAGGTTTTGGTGGTTTTTGAAGAAGATTAAAAGGAAAGAGAACTATACCTTTGAAACCCTCATTATTTTCTAAATTTTTACTGTTCTATTCACTTTGCATGCATGGTACAAACTTGTACAGACACATGAATGCATAAGACCATACCCAAATGAAAGGTCTCTGAATCTAGTTTTATTTGGTTCAAGGTTGAGTTATTTTCATGGAGAAATTAATGAGTTATGACCGTTTTTGTGATAGTACCCTGTTCAAAAATGTTTCCCATAATTTACAGTTAGAAAATGTATTGGTATAATTATTTATGGGCTAGTAAGACCCTATAACTTTGTGACTATGAAGATATTTATGTTACTGTATATGGTAAAATGATGATCAATGGTATACTACCAAATCACACATATGCATTGAATGACCCAAAATCCTATACTCAAGCCAAACCTGATTTGTACAACCCAAAGGATGAAAGGGCACAAATACAAGATCTAGCTAAGGGGAGAATTTTGGGTATTATTTGTTAGTTATAATTAAAAGAAGTGTAAAAATAAGGTACAATAACATATCTGATCTAATGTATCACAATAGATGCAAGATGTAAAAATAAGAATGTATGTACCTAAAAATGGGAGAGGAAGAAGGTATTCAAATGTTGATTTTCTATTTGACAGAGTCCCAAAATGTCCCTATACCTGAATCCAACAGTTTGTGAACTACAACTCTAAAACCTGCAACTCTCTATTCTATTATGAGAATAGGTCAAAATTGGTTCAACCTATACCCAGGTATAGGTTGAAGGTTCAACCTGTACCTAAGACAACCAAAATCAGATATAAAAATATGATCTGGGAAAGTCTTCTGATTGTCCTTCTGGCTCTGTAATAGGAATTTTCACTTTGAATACTAGGGTATAGGTTGAAGGTTAAACCTATACCTGATATTGTCAAAGTTCGGAACAAAAAAATGGGAAAGTTCTTCCAAATGGGTTCCTAGATCTATAGCCAAATATGCACTTTGGACCTATGCCTGCACATAAGAGAGAAGAGGAAATTTTGGGGGGAAAGTGTTAGGATTAAGTAATATTGAGAGGGGGTGAATCAGTATTACAACACTTTAAACATGAAATTAATAAATTCCAACTTAACCATATAATTAATGAAATGAAAAGAACATAAGCACACAACACATAACTCATAACACCATGAATTATTGTTGAGGAAACCCTGGCCAAGGGAAAACCCCAGTGGGGATGGCACCCACAAATATGCACTAAAAGTATAGTGTACCTATTAGGATACCTAGCCCTAATAGGAGCTGAATATTACATTAGCACATTTCCCTGTTAAGGGAATACAAAACTTTGTTAAAGGTATACTGAGCACACTACTCTTACAATCAGAAATAGTTCTACTTTAATCAATCCCCAGTAGTGAACAACATAAGCATCATCTATACTTAGATAGTTCTAGTTGTAGCTCGCATCTATCTGACATCACAATGCATCCACACATTCCATCTACTTTATATCATCTCATCTTTTTCCCACTTCACTTCACAAAAAGCTCTTCATATATATATATATATATATATATATA
>MU228374.1:4118608-4143974 GCA_018584345.1 Thuja plicata | reverse complement strand
ATAGTCTGATGTCAAAGTAGTTAATAACTTATCCATTATATCTTCTTCTGATATTTCACCACCATTGTTCCTGATTCTGGATACTGCTTCATTTATCCTCTGATTGTAAGCTCTAATTTTTTCTTCTAGTAACATCTCAAGACTGTTGTATTTCTTCTTCCATGTCTTTCTGCGTGCATTCTTTGCTTGAACATCTCCTTCAAACATGTCTTCTAAGTACTTCCATATGTTATATGCTTTGTCAATCTTCTTGATTTCTAAAAATTCACTATCAGATAAGGCACTAATTAGGGCTTCTTTGGCACTTGCATTATTGGTAAATGTTTCCTTTTGTCTATTAGTAGCATCATCCTTTGCAAGGTCTTTCAGAGATGGAATTACAACCTCTTGTGTAGCAATCTCAAAGATCTGAAATCCAATGCACTGTAGACGTGTTATTGTTTTGTTCTTCCAATCTAAATAGTTCTCTCCATCAAACTTAGGGCTCCCTTTTCTGAAGTAAGACATCTTGATCTACCTTAAGCTGTTAGGCTTCTTCTCCAAGGTACTTGGCTCTGATACCAATTGTTAGAATACTTCAGGGATAACTGAGAGGGGGGGGGGTGAATCAGTTATCAGCAAATTTTCTTTTCTTTTATACTTATTAATCCAGATTGATACAAACTAAATGTGCAGTCAGATAACACATTACACAACACATCAATTTGGTTATGGGGAAACCAAATGGTAAAAACTCCAGTGGGAATTATCGCCCACAAAGAACTATACTTTTTTTAGTAATCCTTGTTAAAAGATCTTTCAACCCTGTTAGAAGTTGTACTTTACAATGCAGTAGTATAGTGACCTGGTTAAGGGTTAGACCCTGTTAGGAGTCTTTTACAATAACCCTGTTAGGGGTGGTGGACTCACTGTCCAAGTGGTGAAGGCTACAACCTTCTGGATATTTGATACACACTGTATCAACAAGATGAACTATGTTTGTGACACTGCTTGTCTGATCAGTTCCTTTTGTGCACCGATGCTTTAACCTCTTGTAAAGCACTACAAAAATCTTATTTGTATTTTGAAAGCTTCAACTTCAATATCTATATTATCAACATATGATAAATATAGCTCTACTGCTTTAACATTCTACTCTGCTTTTCTTATCTCTGGATTTCGCAACTCTTCTTATCACAAATGACCTTCTATAAGTACATACTCCAAATATGAGATCATGGGACCTGTTAGACAACTCTTCATAACATCCTTGTTGGATCTACTAAGTGTGCAAGCATAATTACAACCACACAAGTACAAACTGAATAGACACGTCGCTTCACTAAGTCGGCTTCACCAAATTGACCATAACTTTGCAATCTTCTTAAAACATGTTTGGCACCTTTAGATTAATATCAACAACTCATAACTCATCATGAATATACACACGCATATCTTGAAGATAGGTGCAACTCAATAAACATGTTACATATGTGGCCTTAAACTGTTATTCCTCTAGAACTGTAACCGTCAATAACAGAATTACATAACTTTACTGAAACATCATATCTAGGTCTACGAGTATGAACATAGCATAATAAACATGTCACCAACATGTATCTATCCACGCAATTCTTCATGTCATCATATTGATAAGTACATACAGAAGTACTGCTGTGTATTATATGTTGTCATCAATGACAAACATACAATCAATCAACTGTTCAGAATCAAATCTCCAACAATAAATACACCAAAATGTCTTCCTCTAAGCTCACATGTCATCTATCATCATACACTATATTCGATATCCAGAACTGTACTGCTATACTCTGTATTTCTATTCACTATACTTAGTCATTTTACAATCTGCATCTCCAAAACTATAAACAACTCCAAGCAATCATCATACCAAATGTGTTTCCATAAATAAAAACCATAAATGTCCCATATCACTCCAAAAATGCATCACTTGCCAACAATATCTCCCTTTGGCATTGATGTCAACACTTAGTGAAAAATGACTAAGTGTCAATACCAAAAAGATATCCCTATATATCCTTTACATATACCCTTTAATTTATATAATTATCTATACATTTTTAATCTCTTCTCTTCTTCCCCTTTGAAATCAATGGGAAAGGTAAACAAAAATGTAAAGTATACCAAAATTGTACCACTTCTTACTAGATAATTTAGACCATCTTTAGTACATCTTGAAAAGTTTTACCAAGATCTTCACTTCCTCTGTCCAGGTCTTCACCAAAATCTGACTCACATGAATCATCCCATTAAGTATGAATAAAGAAGTATTTTCCACCTTTAGGTTAGTAGGCATATGTGTTGTAAGGGCATCTCATGTCTTCTCCATGTCAGAGATATGGACCTCAATAATTGATAGCTTGGGAGTGATTAGACTCTTTAGCAAACCAAATCTTGCCATAACTCTCCCTCTTTCTATATCCAGTACACTTAGTTTGTCCAAAATTTTGGACACCTCTATGTCTATCACCAATATAGATTGTGAGGAGGTCTCACAATTGTCCATCAACTTATCCAGAGTAGTCTAATCCTTTGCTAATATGTCCTCATTGTTCTTGATATGTCTGATAGGGTTGATACAATAGCTATATAACTTCCTTCCTTGTGTGACATAACTTTTAGCCTCAGATGTAGTTTTTTTTAGTATGCCTAAGTCCCAAGAAATAAACTTGCACACTTCCTCCAATTTCTTTGTGAGATATATCTTCTTAGCTTTCTCTTCAGTGATCTCCTCTAATGAATCATAGTGACTGTCAAAGTCATCTAGTGCCTTGTTCAAGTTCTCTGCATCATATTTTTCCTGAAAAACAATAGGTGCTAGAAGTAGTTTGTTCAATGTGTCAACTGCTCTTATCATTACCTTAGTCTTTTTCTCTCCTTTCTACTCAGATCTTTCTTTAGCTTTAGAAAATGCGATGAAGGACAACCTCATCAATTCATCCTCATCCATGTTCTCAACGTCAGTGCTCAAAGACTCATCTCTACTTGCCAACAATAAAGGTGAATAATCATATCTAACAGTTTCTTGTTTCACTTCAACCCTATCCACTATATCTTCCACTGTTTCATCAATGTTTTCTTTCTGTATTTCTTTCTCTGTCATATCCTTATCACTGATTTATCCAATGTTTGTATTTTGTACAAAGGGGTCATTCATGTCTTGCAAAGTTTCCAATGAAATAGGCATACCAAAAACATAGAAATCTGGTTGCTTCACAGTGCTTACATACTGAATAACATCTTTTCTCAATGATTTATCAAGATTTATTTAAGATTTCTTTGATAATTCTCCTTTCTCAATGGATTTGGGCTTAGGAGCCTTAGGTGGCGAGATGTCTTTTGTTTTAGTTCCCATCAAGACCTTTTCTACTGCTTTATGTGTCTCTTAAGTTACTTCATCATATCTCCTTCCCATTATCTTTACTAATCTTGTCTTGGTTCTCAATAAGGGTTTGAGTTTATTCAATATCCTCTCCATCTCTTTAATAGATACAATAGGCAACATGCCTTCTATTGTTTTTTATCTAATCACTTCATATTCCTTTTGTGCTATTTATTCCTTATCTCCAATTTCTTATATAACTCCTCAGGTATACTGCCTCCAGTTTCTAACAAATTCTTCTTAAAAACAAGTAAATGTTTAATCACTATGTCTTCAATCAAAAGTTTTTCAGATGCCTCATACCTATCATAATATTTTGTCAATGAAACAAACTTCCCTTGCTCAATTACTCTCTTATCTAGCATTTTCATATATGGTTTCCAAATTTTTCTTTTAGTAGTGGCATTTTGTTCAATTTTCTTCTCTTCTCCTTCCGTCCTCTACTCCTTAGGAGGTGAGTCCAGTTTAGTGGACCTTGTGTTTCTTCTAGGTACTTGCTTTGTAGTCACTTCCTATGATATATGCTAAGATGGTGAAGGTGTAGATACATCAATCATAGTAGAAAGTGGACTAATTAACTTCACTTCTTCTGGAGGTGGAAGGACTGCAGCATCAGTGCTTGCCAACCCAAAATCTCTCTCAGTCATCTTCTTCCTAACTTCTTTCAAATCCTCTTTAGATATTCCTTCCTTGGCTACACAGTCATCAATTATATTCTCTAATTTCCTCTTCCTTGATGCTCTAGCCTATTCCTCCCTAATATTTGTAGACTTCTCCTCATAAGTACGCCATCTCTCCTATGATGAATCAATTTATGAAGCTAAGATGTGGTCTACTTTCATAGTCAAAACTTCATAAATAACCTCATATCCTAGTGGATAACACCATTTATTTCTAGGAATAATTGCCCCAAAGCACACAAAATTAGTTTCAACCATGAAATAAATTGAGTCCTTGTATTTTTCTACTATTCTCTTAGGAATTCTCTCTCTTGCCTTCATCTCTCTCTATAGGATTTTGATCATACCAAACAATTCACCACCTACCCAAGTGTTGTTTTGTCTCCTATAACTCTGAGAAATCTTAATACCAGTAGGTATACCGTCTTTCCATGCCCTAGGGTGCATACCAAAAAATTTGTGAATAATGTGAATGTACATATGTATCAACAAAGATCCAATTATAAATCCTTTATACTTGTCCTTCTTAATCTGCCTTACATTTTCCATGAATTGTTGTGTTAAGACTTCACATAGATTGTACTTGATGTTTTTCTTGACCATCTTATAATCCATTAAGATTACACCTGTTGATATAGAATTGAGTCAACTGCTATAATGAATTTTATAGCCTAAGATCATAGCAATCAATCTTACATCCTATTGGAATACATTGTTTACCGTCATCGCTTTCCTGTCCTACTGTGAATGTGTTAGGGTTTCTACCATCTTCTTAATGTTCTTCTTAGCAATAGGTACTACACCAGTATTGTCCAATCCTTTTATGGCATGAATTAGGTTGCTGCATATCTTCATAGGCTGATCTCCAAGCCATATGAACTAATCATAAACTCTGCTCAAGATAATTTTTATCCATTCTTCTTCATCAAAATCGTGAAGTTTAGTTATCTTCATAATACTCATGTTATTTAGGTGTGCAAACTCATCCTTCATTTTTCCATCATCACCTATCATGTCTTCCATCTCTGTAGCAATCTCTTTGTCTGCCAAAGATTCATACTTACAATGTATGTATGCCCTAATATCTTCAACATGCAAAACATCGTAGGGTGTTTGATAAAATGCGCCTTCGGGGTCATCCTCAATAGATTTGAAAGGGTGTTTCTCAAATTTTTATCTAGGTTTCTCTACAACATCAAAAATCATAGGAGTATCCATTTTCAAAACTTCACAATCGATCTAAATACCTCTTTACTGTGGAAATGCAAATTTATGCTCCGATCAAGCTCTTCAACACACTTTCTCTAATGTTACTTCTGCTCAAGACTTTGTTCTCCTCAAGCTCTTCTCTACAAATTATGTTCAATTATGTTCTTTCTATTAATCTTATACTTCACTAAATGAAAAAATGATGGAGTTCCCAATAAACTCATTTCTACACATAAACAGTCGAGTAACAATCTGGTGATCATAGGATATAGGCTTGTAAAATAATGTGATTATAGATATGTGATCCAAAACATTTCTACATGCTCCCCCTAAGATCACAAGAGCTTACTTCTCAAATTCAGGGGATGGATGTATTTTTGATGTAATTCTTCCAATTCTCCCCTTAAGGCCATGCTCAACCATCTAGGTTGATGTAGCAATGTTACCATCAGGCGAAGACTCAAAAACATCTATTGATTCTCCCTAAAATTTTTCCTCACTACACTCCTTTACCTTCCATACCTTATTACTGTTGATATGTTCTACTTTCTTGAAAAAAATGTCAAATTCATTTATGTACTCTGCAAGACTCTTACCAGTATCACCAATATTTTTCTTTGTCATTGTAGGAGGTGGTACTCTTATGTGGTCAGTTCTATTATACCTGCAAAAATTTTCTATATGCCCTGGATTGTTACATTTGTAGCATATAGGAGGTGATCTGTTCTGATTAACCTGCAACTTAAAATACCTTGTGATGTGCCCAAGGTTTTTACATTTGTAACATGTGGTCTTCACTACTGTCTCTTCACTAATGTAATATTGTTTGTATCTTGATTGATCAGGTTTCCTGCATTCTACTTATTTGTTCCCATATTCATAACAGTTAAAGCAATAAATAGAAAAAGGGTTGAAAGGGGCTTTACCTCTACAATATCTCTTCATATTTCCAACCTTGTTACATCCAAACCATCTACCTCTGAAAGGTCTGATATGTTCTTTAGGTTATTCAAGAGTAGGTCTTTCTCCATCAATCTTCACATCAGATTTTTCTTCTTGATTCTTTGAACATTCATATTCATTGAAGCCAACACCAATCATGTCTCCTTTAGGTTTCTATCTGTCTCTCTGTTCATCTATCGAGTC
The DNA here is from genome assembly GCA_018584345.1 of Thuja plicata. NCBI lineage: Eukaryota > Viridiplantae > Streptophyta > Pinopsida > Cupressales > Cupressaceae > Thuja > Thuja plicata. Next base: position 4,137,536 of record MU228374.1, on the reverse strand, counting down.
ACTACTCATGTGAAGTCTCTCAATATGATTCTTTGCCTCAACAAGTTCTCTTATGATCTGATTGTATTTCTCTAATTCCAGATACTTGTTCTTGTAGTGTTCAAGTTCAGTATTCATTTGTCCCATCTAAATATTAACATCCTTCAAGGTTTCTTCAATTTTTTTCTTAGCATCATTTTCTTGTTGAATCTCTTTAGCCGTCTATAATGAAGTAGTTTCATAATCAAGCTTTAAGGTATCTTTCTCTCGCTCAAGCCACATTCTCTGATCTAAATTATCATTGTCTGAATCCTCTTTTATCTTAACCTTAAGATCTTGTTTCTAAATTCTGGAAAGTTCAAGTTGTTCTTTTAGTTTCTTAGTGAATCACTCTGCTCTTCTCAATTTTAATTTAAATTCACCATTCTCTTCTTTAGCTTTTTCAAGATCTTCAAGTGTTGCTTCAAAGTTTTCTTCCAAACTTTCAGAATCCATCTTGATCTCCCTTAAGATGTTAAACTTTCTCTACAATGGCCAACAAATCTGATACCAATTGTTATGATTAAGTAATACTGAGAGGGGGGTGAATTTGTATTACAACACTTTAAACATGAACTTAATAAATTCCAACTTAACCATATAATTACTGAAATAAAAAGAACATAAGCACACAACACATAACTCATAACACCATGAATTGTTGTTGAGGAAACCCTGGCCAAGGGAAAACCTCAGTGGGGATGGTACCCACAAATATGAACTAAAAGTATAGTGTCTCTATTAGGAGACCTAGCCATGTTAGGAGCTGAATATTACATTAGCATATTTCCTTGTTAGGGGAATACAAAACCCTGTTAAAGGTATACTGAGCACACTACTCTTACAATCAGAAATAATTATGTTATAATCAATCCTCAGTAGTGAACAATACAAGCATCATCTATGCTTAGATAGTTGCAGGTGTAGCTCACATCTGTCTGACATCAGAATGCATCCACACATTCCATCTACTTCATATCATCTCATCTTTTTCCCACTTCACTTTACAAAAAGCTCTTCATATATATATATATATATATATATAACATCATCCATTCGTCTCTCAAATACATTACAAAATATAATTAATACTTATACAAAGAGTAAATACAAAGTCAACAATGTTATACTACCAAAGAAAAGGTAAACCATAATCCCAATCCAACTTAGCACGTTTGGATTCCATGTCATACTCCCTTAATCATCGTGACTATCCATCTACCATGTATCTCTGTCCCTTTGTCTTTGCATGTCTTCAATATATTATAACTCACTGCGATCAACACCAAAAATCAAGCGACCTTAACAAAAGGTCATACATACACCAAAATGTCTTCCTCTAAGCTCGCATGTCATCCATCATCATATACTATCTTTGCTTTCTAGAACTATACTGATATACTCTGTATTTATGTTCACTATACTTAGTCATTTTACAATCTGCATCGCCAAAACTATAAAAAAATCCAAGTGATTATCACACCATATGTGAACTTCCATAAATGAAAACCCTCAAGTGTCCCATATCACTCCAAAAATGTATCACTTTCCAAAATAAAGGGGCTTTCCTTGGTCAAGGCCCCAATTAGGAATTAACCTTGAAATGAAATTAGTAAAGCATGTAAAACAAGACAAATGTAAGTATTCACCTTTCTTTCCAAACCATTATGGATGGATACATATTCGCTATACCCAAAAAGGTGTATGCTTGCTTGATTGAATGTTAAATTGTAGAATGTAGGATGTCTTCACTGATACAATATATCTACACTTTCCAAATCATGGATCATGGATGTATGTATTGCTTGATATGTTTGAATGAAGGAGGAGAATAATGAATGAAAGATAGCCTTCAAATATTGAAGCCAAACCCTTCCTTGCTAGCCTGGAATCACCAAAAAGAGCTCTTGAATGCACCTTGGAATTGAATGCTTGAGATTTAATGCTTGCATGTATATAGAATAGATGTGTAATAGATGGAATATATATATGGATGCCAAAATGAAGAGAAGAGGCCTCATTTTATAGAGATTTCAGGGGTCAGTTTTGCGGAGGCCGACCTCACTGGGCGGGAAAATGAAAATATTGTGCATAGGGCTCGAAACCCACCAAATTTAAACCTTCAAGGTATAGGTAAAAAGTGGTTCAAACTATACCTGGTATAGGTCAATACAGGTTTGACCTATACTTGAAAGGGTAAATTTTCAGGCAATTTTTTGGGGTCTAAGAAGTATTAAGGGGCTTGACGCAAAACAAAGAGAAAAGCATGGAAATCAAACATAAATGCATCCAAAATTGAGGAGATCACTCAAATGGGGCCCAAATAGGTCCTAGAGCTTTCAAATTAATTGTTGATGACTTTTTAGACATATACAGTTACCAACAAACTTTCTTCCTTCCTGAAAAATTAGTTTTGAGTTTTAAGGGGTCAAACAATTCAATTTCAGAAAATCTGTCCTATAAGATCCTGTCATTGGGCAACATGAAGGTTGCAAAGACTTTGTGTATGCATCATATTCATAGAGAAAAGTGGTGATACAATGAAATTTTGAGACAAAAAACCCATTGAAGATCAAATCCTTACAATCAATCAAAGGTGAGAAAAATTAGACATGATCGGTAGCATGACAAGAATGATGTCACTGTCATAAGCTACTACCATCAAGAGATCCATTCAAAGGAGTAGAAATCAAAGGGTTGATAGCTATGATGTTAACAGTGAATGGCTAGATGAAGGGATATTCATTGAAGAATGAATAAATCTTGAGTCTCCAATCAAAGCATGAAATGGGGACATCGTTGTTGATGAGAAAAATACATTGACATTAAAATGGGGTTGATTTGTAAGAGTTTGGTACTATTTTTAAGGAGACGGATCAAAGAATTTTATTTCCACATTTTAAGGATATGACAAAGCATTGATTTTTTTTTCAAAAAGGTTGGCAATGTTAGTATATCTTGACTTTTTGGGGGCAGATCTAGTCATTTAGAATTTCCAGAATTTAGGAGTGCAAGTTTCTAACTCCAACCATACTTAATTTTGTGGATGGACCAAGCTGATTTTGATTTCATTTGGTATGTCATGAAGATAAAATGTTTCTCTTATTTTGTATCTATATATTATTCACTTTTAGAAAACCAAAAACTCATTTAATACAATATGTGCACAACCAACATTAAAAAATACATATTGTCAGTGTACTTGGATGACATTTTTAAAGACAAGTCAGAATGAATGTAAAGATACATCACCATATAAATATTCATAAACCATTGAACATAAAATAACCATACATGAAAAGAGAGGTAATGAAGTACCACACCTTTTGCAAAACAGGCTTAAAATCTTGAAGTTTTTTGTGACCTCACTGGAGCTTTTCACCATTTGAATTGATTTCTAGAAGTTCTTTTTCAAGCTCACCAAGTTTTACCTGCATGCAAGATATAGCTACCAAATTGAAAATTCAATGAAGCATGTTAGATCTATTTTACAATTAAAAATACAATTTCCACTGATTTAAATTTTAAACAAGAAAATTAATTTGAGATCATCCAACTCAATATGTGGATGCAAAGAAGGCCTTGTAGAAGGTGATAAACCAGATTTACTAATTTGTTCTCTGAAAAAATGCATTTTCTGAGCCATTTCTCCACATTGCTTAACCTGCAAATGCAAGTCTTCTTATTTAGTTATAGATAAATGGGAAAGAGTACTGACTATGAAAGCCACCTATTTTGGGTAGTATCAAACTACAAACTCCTTAGTCCTGATATTAACTATAGCTTTGAACTTCATTTGCACTACACTCTTGAATGATCAACTATTTCTACTGTTAGTATTATTAGATCCAATATTACTGAGAGGGGGGAGGGGGGTGAATCAATGATCTAACAAATCAAAATTTTCATAAACCATTCAAAAACTTGCATCAATTAACATCCATTTCATGAATAAACAAACCAATGAAGATAAACATCCATAACCATGCAACACAATAAAACTAGTAATTTTCTCGTGGAAACCCAACTGGGAAAAAGCACGTGTGGGGATGGCACCCACAAATAATTCTGCACTCTTCTAAAGTATGCCCAGTTAAGAGCTTAGCCCTATTAGGAGCTTACGAATGACCAATTAAGAGAAAGACCCTGTTAGGAGCTACCTGATTAAGGGATTTACCTCTAGCCCTACTAGGAGCTTTACCCTATTAGAAGTAACCCTGTTAAGGGATTTCAAACCCTAATTAAAGAGTCACCTAGTTAAACGATTTACAAATCAGACATGTTAGGGTCTACCCAGTTAAGGGATTTTCTTGCAGAAACTATTAGGAATCAACAATTACAATGATCTATATGTTGCACACCTTGTTGGGAATAATATAGTTGAGAGATCAGTTATATACAAAATAATTAAACTTTGAACTTTAAACCAATTACTTAATGCAAATTTGAACACTTCAAGAACAACACCATAACACAAGTATTTTGTTGTCGAGGAAACCTTGTTAAGGGAAAAATCCTGATGGGGATGGAACCAGAAAATAATGCACTAGAAATATCGTATCTTTGTTAGGAGATCTAGCCCTATTAGGAGCTGATTATTACATCTAATACAAGTCCCCGATAAAGAACAAACCCTATTAGGAGTCTTCTCAACCTTGTTAAGAGTTGAATGAAATGATGAGATCACTACCTAAGAAAACTACCCAAAGTGAAGGTTAAATCCACCTTCTGAAGGTTAAACCCACCTCCTAAAGGTTAAACCCACCTTCTGGACTCACTGTCCATAAAGAAGTATAAAAGTATACTTATAACAGTGAACTGATTGATAGCAACTTGCTTTGTTTATACAGTTCCAATGAAGTGCATTACAAACATAATCACTGCTCTACATCCAACAAAACTCACATCCACATGCTCACAACATTCAATACATCCAATCCATACCTTTACACATCAAGACACTTCTTTCCTTCATACAAGTTACAATAAACAATTAGGTCGATTTGTTAAGACTTCCCCAATGCAAAAAAATTACATAGACCCTTTATAAGATACACATGGTACCTTACACAAGTAATTATCAAATATCAATCATCAGTTACATGATAAGATCCATAATTCACGCTCGCCAATCATTAAGCACTTTACATCTTTATAGTCGGCCCCAAATAGGTCTTCGCTAGTTCGCACACTTCATATGACATCATTAGGAATTTGATGACCCAAGAATCACAAGGAATTCTCTCTCATGTATCTTTTATCATGCCTTAAGCTTGCATGACATAACTCATGCTCGCATCCAAGTTATCCCAAAAACTTAGAGACCATCTCTGTCACTGCACTATAATCAGTCTTTACCAAAAAAACTATAACTCATTAAAATACCAACATAAAATTCATCGACCTTAGACATAATGTATAAACTCATTCCTCTACACAAATCCATGCTCGCATACTTTCACACATTGTACACTTTCTGTACACATCTGTCAATCTCGCCTGTACTTGTGATAACTGGGATTTTTGAAACTTCTAATGCATCCAACTGAAATGTATGTTCACATCAATGAAAAAATATGAATGTCAACACCTCAACAACAACAATTCCAAAAATCTCCCCCTTTGGCATTGATGGCAACATATGAGAAAATACATCAATCCAAAAGTATCTTTCTTAATATAATCTTCTCAATATCCTCTTCCCAACTCCCCCTAAAATAATAGGGATTTTCACTTATATCTCTCCACCTTTAACATCAATGGAAAAAGGTTCCATAGATCTTTTCCTTCTCTTCACATCCTACCTATACAAGGTGTAGCCTTTTCAAATCTTCATTCCTACAACAAACCAGGTGCTTGATCACCCAAATATGCCATGTTTTGTTCCTGCAATCACTCCCCCTGAGGATTAGATCCAAGAATCAAGTCCAAAGAATAATATAGCTCTAATAACTTCTAGACTAATGCATTCCTACATCATTTAGTTCTCACAAGGAGGGGTTCTCACCCCAAGCATACCTCTGAGATACTCAAAGGAATCTTTTGACAAAGGTTTAGTGAATATATCTACTATTTGCTCCTTTGTACTAATGTACTCCAATATTACTTCCTTTTTTGCAACCTTGTCTCTCAAAAAGTGATACTGATTGAAATATGTTTAGTCTTTGAATGCATAACAAGATTCTTTGAAATGTTCACTGTGCTTGTATTATCACAATGTATAACCACTAACTCTTCAAAGGTTATCCCAATTTATTTAAGCATCTGTTTCATCTAAATAATATGTGTGCAATTTATAGCAGCACCTACATATTCTGATTCAATAGTAGATTGAGCTATACACTCCTTCTTACTTAACCATGAAACCAATCTTTTTCCAAGGAAAAATGCTCCACCATTGGTTTTTTTTATGTCATCAACACTTCCTCCCCAATCAACATCAGTACAAGAATGCAATGTGAAATCATCAGACTTTTCATACCATAAACCATATTTTAGTGTCCCTTTCAAATATTTGACTATCCTTTTAACTACATCAAGGCGAGTCTCCTTAGGATCATCTTGGAACCTCACAAGAATTCCAACTGCACTAGATATGTTTGGTCTAGTGTGAGTTGAATACTGCAAACCTCCAATCATGGATCTGTATTTTGTCTGAAAAATTCTTTGAGATTTATCAGTAGTAGTAAGCTTGCATCCAATAACCATGGGTGTTCCAACAGGTTTACAATATTCCATTCAAAACTTCTTTAGCAACTCCTTAAGATACTTGGTTTGAGAAATAAAAATACGATGTTTACTTTGAGTAATTTGCAAACCAAGGAAGAACTTCATTTCACCAATCATATACATTTCAAATTCACTTTTAATTTTCTCAAAGAATTTGTTACTCATTTCATAGTTTCCTCCAAATATTATATCATCCATAAAGACTTTAACAATCAAAATTACATCTTCACAAGTTCTCAGATATAGATTAATATCTGCATTACCTTTTTTGAAACCAAGATATAATAAAAACCTATCTAACCGAGCATACCAAGCTCTAGGATCTTGTTTAAGACCATATGATTCCTTCTTCAATTTGTAAACCATGTCTGCACCATCTATCAAACAAAAACCATCAGGCTACTCAATGTAGACATCTTTCTCTAGATCGCCATTAAAAAATGCAAAATTCACATCTATCTAATATACCTTAAAGTCTTTATGTACTACAAAAGCAAGGAACAATCTCATTGATTCTAACCTCACAATGGGTACAAATGTTTCTTCAAATTCTATACCTTCCTATTGTGAATAGCCCTTGCAGACCAGTCTAGCCTCATTTTTTACAACCATGCCATCTTCATTCATTTTGTTTCTAAAAACCCATTTAGTTCCAATCACATTCTTGTCGTTAGGTCTAGGAACCAATTCCCAAGTGTTTTTTTTCTCTATCTGATCTAATTCTTCCTACATTGCCTTAATCCAATGTTCATCTTTACATGCCTCATCAGTAGTCTTAGGTTATACTTGTGAAATCAAACAAAGCTCATTTCTAGCTTTAGACCTTATCATCATGCCCTTATTAACATCACCAATAATCTAATTCTCAAGATGATTAGTCTTAACATACCTTGGTGCCTTTGGTGCTTCTATAGGCTCATCCAAGCATGTCTGAATCTCAAGATTTGTTCTGTCTCTTTATTTTCAGTATTCTTATCATTCTCCAAGATCTCAATCTGAAACCTCTCATCAATTTTCACATTAGCACTTTCAACTATTTTTCTCAGTCTCATATTGAAACATTTATAAGCCTTACTCCTAGTAGAATAGCCAAGGAAAATTCTTTCATCACTTCTAGCATCAAAATTTCCATTTTCACCATCTCTTTTGATATAACACTTGCTACCAAATATTCTAAAGTATTTTACAATAGGATCATAACCAAACCAAATTTCATAGGCTATCTTATTAGTACCTTCTTTGATCTAAATTTTGTTCAAAGTGCAAATAGAAGTATTGACTGCTTCTCTCCAATGCATATGAGATACATTACCTTCAATAAACATAGTCTTGGCTACATCCAGTATAGTTCTATTTCTTGTTCTTGAAATCCCATTCTACTGAGGTTTCCTAGGAGCATAAGTCTGTCTATATATCCCATGTATTTCACAGTAAGCATTGAACAAATATGATGTAAACTCTCCACCTCTTTCTGACCTCAAACACTTTATTTTAAGACCTGATTCATTCTCAACTTTTTCTTTGAAAATATTGAGCTTATCAAATGCTTCATATTTTTCTTTGAGACATGCAACCCACATCATCCTAGAATAATCATTAAAAAAAAGTATAAAGTACCTTTCACCATAGAATGTGATGACATGTAACTGATTGACTATTTGAAGATGTTAAGTTGATCACCAAAATGCAAAAGGATAATGCAAGACATTAAATCCGTTAATGGATTGTATTTTCATTGATGTCAACTTGATATAATCTAATCAATTATACTTAGTGTCAAAGAGTTTAGAGAATCAGAGAGATAAAGATTATGCTATTAGTAATGCATAAAAGACAAGCATTCACAATGTGACGTCAAACAGCGACGGTCAGTGGAACCTGATAGATAGAGATCATCGAAAGTCAAGTCACAGTGATGCCCAAGCAAGAACACCGATGAGCATTACCGACAAGAAAAATCACAAGCGTAACCGGCGACTAGAAACATAGTGTAAACTGACGGAGAAGCCCGAGGAGAACTGGAGTGTTGACTGAAGCTATCAAAGAGTTAAACACCGAAATTAACTTGAGTTTAGAAATGAAAAAATATCTAGCTGGTAGAGCTAAATATGGACTTAACTGGTAGTTATCTTTGTTTTCATCGAAAAGATAAAGCTAGAGATAAGTAAAGGATTTAAAGTTGTTTTGTCCAGTTGGAAAGATGATCTCTATGAGATAAAACATGATTTTTGCTTTAAATCTAATTGGCAAGAATTGTGGATCATGCCAAGATCAAGAAAATCAAGAACCTAACAAAGGTGATATCATGTCTATAAAAGAGACAACTTAATTCATTAAGAATTGTGTGGGTGAATGAATGAAAAGAGGATGATAAAGAGAAACTGACGAAGAGAAACTTCATACAGTCTTGATCAATCAAGCTGAGGAAAGAGCTAAAGTTTTCTGTGGACACTGAGCAACAGAGCACAACATCACCAAGCAGAAGTAAAGTGGAGCAAAGGTATTAACATAGATATATTGATCAGATTAGTTTTATGAGATTACAATAGATCTCAAAATCTAAAAGTATAAGTTGTATATGTGAACAGATCATACTATTTCAGTTTAACCATTGATTCAGAAACTCTCTTAACCGAGCAGGATTTAAAGATCCTTTCTATATTGAGATACATCCCAAGGAGTATCAAAATTTTTGATCATGAAGATAGCATGAGATGCCAAATACCTATTGATAGGCCAAGTGAGTGTTTGATCAAGGAAGGTAGCATAGAGATGCCCGATATCAAGTGACAGACTAAAATTTTAAATCCTCTAACAAGGTCACATCTAACAGCGTGTTTGTAACCTTTAACAGGGTTGACTCTTCACCGAGCTCACTTCAGAAGAGTGAAATTTTGGGTTATCGGTCCCAAGTGTTTTTTCCCTTAACAAGTTTTCCAAATTAAAAATCCTTGTGTCAATGTGTTTATGAGTCATTACTTTAGTGTTTTTCATTACACATAGCTTAACTGAATTGATCAGTATACTCTAGATAATTTACTATCTTTCGGTAAATTAACAGACTACTATTTGGTAAACATACAGTATAAGGTTTAACAAAACATTCTGAGTAGTAGTAATTTGATAATTGTATTTGGAGGCATTCATCTTATAGGAGTGAAGATAACTAGAGGCTTAATATTGTGGTACTAAGTTTTTGGGTTGATTATTGGAATATTTTTGAGGCCACTGATTCACCCCCCTCTCAGTTATTACTAACAACATGATCCAGTCCTTGTAGGAACACAAATATATAGATGTACCATATCCAAACTCCCTCTTACTGGAAAGGATTTTATCTAAAAGCTTCTCTTAGTTTGTTTTCCCATCACACACTCTCTGCACATAGTGTTAGTAGGCTTCACAATTTTTGGCAAATCGCAAACTACATTAGTGTTGCTGGACCTTACAATATTATCAAAATTTATGTGACAAATCCTTCTATTCCATAACCATTTGTCATCTACCTTTGCAAAAAAACAAGTTGCCTTTGTAGTATTCACCTCAAACACATTACCTCTTGACTTATTACCTGATACGATCAAGTTTCTAGATTGACCTCTGATAGTAGATTTTCCATCCATGAACTGTAAATGATAACCCTTGTCCACAATTTGTCCAACACTTAACAAGTTTTTCTTAAGTCCATCAACAAGTAAGACATCATTAGTGTTATTGTTACCACCAAGAGAGATTGAACCAACTCCAATGATCAACTTCAGAGTGTTATCACCAAATTTGACAATGCCACCATAATATCTATCCAGTTGAAAAATTTTATCTTTATCACCAGTCATATGATGTGAAAAACCACTGTTAATGATCCATTCAGATTTTTTCTCAACATGTGAGACTAGAGATTTTTCTTCTTGAATAGGTTCATCATCTTTAATATCAAAAAATCCAATTTTATTCCCATCATTTACAAAATCATCATCAGACACACCTTCACTAGCATAGTAAGATTCCTCATCCTTGGTGTAATTAGATTTGTAAAACTTAGGCTTGTGCTTAGGAACCCTTGTAGGACATCTAGATGCAAAATGACCAATGTTATTACAAGAAAAACATATCAGGGGTAATTTTCCTTCAAAATTACCCTTACCTTTCTTTTCCCTTTTTTTCTATTAGAGCCACAAGTTCGTCCACTTTCCTTTCTTCTTCTTCAATCTGTGCCCAATCATCAGCATATTCTCCAATCTCTTCATGTCTATTGCTAGAGTTCGTAATTCTTGATAAGGTCCTTTTATCATTATGAACAATAGCCTTGAATGTAGACTCTACTTTGGGTAATGCATCATGTAACTCTATGGTCTCAAAGGTGGCCAACTTAGCAATCAAGACTTCTCTATTGAAATATTTTGTTAGTGGTATGATCTCCTCTATCGCTTTCATTTTGGTCTTGCAGGAAAATATCAAAGATCTAAGAATCTTTGTGATCACTGCATCTTTAATATATGTGCCTCCTGAGTTTCTGATTCTAGTAACAACCTCTGTAACTCTCTGTACATATTCTTTGACATTCTCATCTTCTCACATCCTTAGATTCTCCATTTTAGCCTTCCAATTCTATATTTTTGCTTTCTTAGTGTATTGATCTCCTTCATATAGATCCTCTAGCCTTATCCAAATCTTATGATCCAAATTGAGATCTTTAACCTCTGTAAAATCTGCCTTAAAGAGCGCACTTATTAGTGCTTCCCTTGCAACCATATTGCGAGAAAACAATTTCTTTTCTTCCTCAATAACATTTCCTAATTCATCTTCTAACTTGATTGGTTCATTTTTATTTGTAATCATCTAGTAATAAATCCCCAAGCAGATTAGATAAGTTCTCATCTTTTTCTTCCAATTGGAAAAAAATTCAACATCAAATTTTGGACTCTCCTTCCTATAGTAAGCCATCTTAGAATCACTTCAAGCGGTTAAGATTTCTCTTAGAGGAACACAAGCTTTGATACCAATTGTTAGGAATAATACAATTGAGAGGGGGGGTGAATCATTTGTATGCCAAATAATTAATCTTTAAACTTCAAACCAATTACTTAATGCAAATCTAAACACTTCAAGAACAACACCATAGTACAAGTATTTTTTTTTTTGAAGAAACCCTGTTAAGGGAAAAAATTCGGTGGGGTTGGATCCCACAAATAATGCACTAAAAATATTGTATCCTTGTTAGGAGCTGATTATTAAATCTAGTACAATTACCTATTAAAGGACAAACCCTATTAGGAGTCTTCTCAACCTTGTTAGGATTTTAATGAAATGATGAGCTCACTGCCCGAGCACACTATCCAAAGTGAAGGTTGAATCCACCTTCTGAAGGTTAAACCCAACTTTTGGACTCATTGTCCAAAGAGAAGTATAAAAGTATACTTATAACAATGAGCTGATTGATAGCAACTTGCTTTGCTTATATAGTTCCAATCAAGTGTATTACAAACATAATCACTGCTTTACATAAAGTAGAACTTGCATCCACATGCTCGCAGCATCCAATACATCCAATCCATACCTTTACACATCAAGAAACATATTTACTTTATACAAGTTACAATAAACAATTAGGTTGGCCTGTTAAGACTTCCCCAATGCACAAAAAATTACAAAGACCCTTTCTAAGATACACACAATACCTTACACAAGTAATTATCAAATATAAATCATCAGTTATGTGCCAAGATCCATAATTCATGCTCACCAATCGTTAAGCATGTTACATCTATGTAGTCGACCCCAAATAGGTCTTCACTAGTCCACATGCCTCATTTGATGTCATTAAGAATCTGATGACCCAAGAATCACAAGGAATGTTCTCTCATGTATATTTTATCATGCCTTAATCTCGCATGACATAACTCATTCTTGCATCCAATTTATCCTGAAAAATCAGAGACCTTATCTATCATAATCCTCTGTCACTACACTGTAATCAGTCTTTACAAAAAAAAGTATAACTCATACAAATACCAACATAAGATCTAGAAACCTTAGATATAAGGTATAACCTCATTCCTCTACACATATCCATGCTCACATACTTTCATACATTGTACACTATCTGTACACATCTGTCAATCTCGCCTGTACCTGCGATAACCAGTCTTTTTGAAACCTCTAATGCATCCAACTGAAACATATGTTGGCATCAATGAAAAAATATGAATGTCAACACCTCAAAAAAATATATTCTGACACACCTCCTCTACTTTTTAAGATCCAATTAAAATACAATACCTCTACTTCTTGCAGACTATCTTTACTCTTCACTCGAACACACCTTCTCATCCATGATCTACACTTGAATTATACAAAACTTTGAATATAAATAAATTACAAGTTTATGAGGGAATTTAACCACCTTAAAAAATGTATTACAATCTTTATCTCTCAATCCTTAAACCCTAAAATGTATTATCAATCTATAAAATTTGATTACAATCTTTAGGTTGACCTTCAAATTCATCGCACATCAATTTGACAAGGAAAAGTCAAACCACAACACACTTTCCAATGTTCTTGCATAACTTCAAGAAATGCCAAATCATCAATCCACATCAATCTGCAATGTCACTACAATCCCTGGAACACATAACCACTTACTGCAACATGATACATCATCACCAGTTGAGTATCTGACAAATTGTTCTAAGAACTTATTTTACTTTTCATTAAACAAACTTATATTCATTGAAAATCAGTCTTCCAGTCACCAATCATGATATGGTCTCAAAAAAAACCCCATAACATAGTCAAGATAACATATCTTGAACCATAACACCTGAATCCAAACCCATTTGACACAAGCATCAAATCATTCCTCCTTGGCTATACCCTATTCTTCCTATTGACAAATTGATGTAGTCAAGAAAGGAGAAATACCTAATGGAGATGTCCAATCTTGTAGAAGAGTCAACATAATAGAAATAACAAAGAAAAATAAGCTATGAACCAACACAATATCTTTATTCATCAGAATTTCTTCATACATGTCGACCTGTAAGGCCTTCCCAGTTACGACCAAATACAAAGAAAATAAACTCAGAATTGCATACCGATTTGCTACATCTCAGAACTATCATCCTTTTGGATGCTATCCTCTCCTAAGATCTCCCTCTTACAATCAAAATCCCTAAATTTACACACAACCACCAACAGGTTGGCATTCAAGATGTTACATAGCCCAAGACAAATGTTTTAGACCAGTTTGGCTTAATCCCTAATTAAATACCATATTTAATTATTTCAAAAAGATCGATCCAACAACAAAGTTGGAAACACATAAATCCTTCTATAAAATCATGCCATTAATCTCCAATGGTCAAAAACACTGATCACAACCTCCAAAAATTCATCGGTAACCCAATTGAACCAATGTCATGAAGAACAACAACAAACTGAAAGAGAATCAACAGTATCTGTCAAACCACACCACTTAGAAAAATGTTATCATAAAATTAAAATCTATGAACTACAATGAAAAAACCCTTTTCATTTCTCTAGTGAAATATATCCATGGCTCGACCGATCACAAAACTCAGAAAACTGCCTAGAACCAGAAACTTCTTCGCAAACCTAGTCACAAAATCTATCATAACTCAAGCGCAGTAATTCCAAATAAGTTAAGATCATAGAAAAATCTTCCTAATTACCTCATGAACACCATATCATGACCGTACCCACAAAAGATCAACAAAAATCAACCGAGACAACAATCACCCAACCAGTGACCAAGAATAGAAAAAAACACAAAACTGGTAACAAAGATCTACCAGTTAAACAAATGTTTTTGGATGATGCAAGATTACCAAAGACCTAAGAAAATCCTACATCAAACACCTAGGGTACACAAATTGTTGGAAAGTTGACTCCTAGGGAGTATATGGATTATTTTGTGTTGTCATTATGGCAACAAAGTCATATGAAGTTTTGACAGTAAACTATGAAGTGAAAATTGACTAAAGACAGAACAGAACAGTGACTTGCAGTCGATCAGGGTATCAGCGCACATGCGTATGATCACATTAGGATATGTGCATTTAGACTTAATCTCTATGGTATGTTGTTATGCTTATCCTATACATGCATGGTACGAAATGTCAGTACGGACAAGTTACAGAAAGAACAAGTACACTAGCAGTTCATAATATAGAGTATGAAGCCGACTTCATGATTTTGATTAGCGTGTAATCTTTTGTTATGTAAAGGATAAGTGCCTATTGTAATAATTTTGTGATCATGTATTAAACATTGTTGTAAATACGCTTAAGCCAATTTTTTTGGAAGCGTTGTGAATGTTGTTTTTGGGCTGACTAAGGTCTTGTTTATAGTCACGTCTATTCAGGCATAAACATATATATATGCAATGTAAAGTTATATTTGAAGTGTCAAAGAAATAGTAAGAGAAGACATATAAGTAGACTAGTATGAAGATATCAGAATGAGATAGAGCCCTTAAAGAAGATAAGAGCATAAGCGCATAACTAGAACTGATCAGACATTTGTGTCACATACATCAGTTCACTTTTGTATATAGTGCATATCTATTCTCAGGAGGTTGTAGCCTTATTTCTCATTGAGCAGTGAGCTCTTGGACAGTGAGTCCTCACCCCTAACATGGTTGTTTGTAAAATACTCCTAACAGGGTCAGACCCTTAACCAGGTCATTGTACTTACATTGTAAAGACCGCTCCTAACAGGGCAAAGGAACTTTAACAGGTTCATTATACTAGTGCAATATTTGTGGGTACTAATTCCCACTGGGGTTTTCCTCTAATCAAGGTTTCCCTGTAATCATATTATGTGTTATGTGATCTTGTGTTAAGCTTCAAGTGATATCTAATTGATTTATGTTTAAAGTGCTGAAATTGAATAATTAGCTAAACACTGATTCACCCCCCCTCTCAATATTTCCAACAATTGGTATCAGAGCTCTAGTCCTCTGAGAGAAAAGTTTAACCACTTGAGGAAATCATGGATTCAACAGAAGTCAAACATCTAAAAAATAATCTTGAAGCAACCCTTGAAGGTCTAGATAGATCTGAGAAATAAAATGAAGAACTTAAACTAAAGTTTGATGGCTCACAAATGCTTATCAAGAAACTAAGGAAAGATCTGAAAGATTTCTCTAACAATGATTTGAAATTGAATGAAGAGAACATGTCTCTAAAAGATAAGGTAGAAGAATTGAATGATCAGTTAACTGATAGCTTAACAGCTATTGAAGAGAAGAACAAATAAAATAAACAGTTGGATGAAGAACTCTTGCAAGCCAATATGAAAATCTTGGAATTGGAAAATATCAAGAACAAAATTGAATCTGAATTATTAGGAGCAAAAGACAAGATTGATAAAATACACACAAGCTCTGATCTAATTCAATCACAACTCTATGCACAAAAGCTAAAAGGTGATACCACTGGTATGGGATATACTTTAGCTCAAATTGAGATCAGCTGATTACAAGAAAGAAAGAAAGCTCAAACAGAATCTTCAGAAGAAAAGAAAAATGAAAATCATGAAGAGACTAAAGCAGAATCACCAAAAGATAAGCACAAGGAAGTCAACTGTAATTTTTATTCCTGTAACAAGCATGGACACTTGACAAGAGATTGTAAGAATGTAAGACCCTTCAATGGTTACTATTACTCCTGTAATAAGTTTGGTCATAGGGCTATTCATTGCAGAACAAATCAAAGAAATCAGCCACAACTGAACCAAAGGAATCAAACTCAATTCAATCAGAGAAATCAACCTCAAAGAAACTTGTAGAACATTACATGTCAGATATGTAATTACAATGGACACATAGCCAAGCAATGTAGCTTGATGAATAACAAAATCAGACCTCCTATCATTTGTCATTCATGTGGAAAGGCTGGTCATTCATGTGGAAAGGCTGGACACATCTCAAGGTCTTGCAGATCAAGAACAAAAGGACAAGAGAATCCTAAGAAGTATTTGTTTGAAGAATCAGGAGAAGTTAAGTTTGTGTAAGCTAAAACTAACTCAGATAAAATATGGGTCAAAGTAAAGAAGGATAATGAAGAGAACAAGGTAGTAGATGCATCCTCAGTTGATGCACCTTCTACTTCTGGATAGTTGACCCTCATGGTCTTAGGGGGATCTATTCTAGCTCTGAACCTCTGTGTGGCTGGTATACTCACCTCTAAGTATGCGCCTATGGATTCATGCATGTGATCATGAATTAATGTTGTATGCATTCATGCATTGCCTTTACTTCATTCAGAACAAAGTTTGAAATTCTCTCTGTAAACCGCATTATGAAAATGAGCATTAAATGCAATTGATCTTTATATAAATTGGCAAAAGATCATAAAAACCTCACTTTGCATTTGAGATTGAAGCATTCAGAAAGAAGATAAGCATCGAGCATCAAAGCACTACAGCTTAAAGGATTAGTTGGTTTGTGAACAGATTAAAAATTGGATTGGAACCCTAGCAGTCGCATCATTTCAGAATCGTCATGAAACCCTACTTAACCTAGTTGCAAGTAAGTATGGAAACCCTTGTTATATTCAACATTGCTGAAAGGAAGAAATTTGTTTTTAAGAAGCATCCATTCAAGTACATACTAGATGATGTTGAAGGAGCATTCCCTAGGACTCTGCTTGGATTCATGCATGTAGAAGACATCCGCGCATATGTTTATTGCAAGAAGGAAACAATTGGAGATAATAGCATTGCATCTCTCATGGGTTCTATGATGAAACTAGACTATACATTCAAGGATGAATACACGCATCTCACTGATAACCCTATCTTTGAGTATTCCAATGCACACGAGTTCTATGAGCCAGAATGGGTGAAGATATTACTGAGCAGGATACATGATGATCTATACTAGATAGGTGAGGTTCCTGTCTGCATCACTACATATATAATTCATGAGATGACTGGACTTCCTAAGAATGGACCAGCTCTTCCTACTGGAAAGGATGTTAAGAAGCAGGTTGAACAAGTTTGCTTATCTAGAAGTGATAGGCGCGGCATGAATGTTGATCCCATTAAGGAGAAAGACATCAAACTACTCACTATGATACTTGGATACAAGTTTCAACAAGCAAGTAGACTGAATAGAGTGTCTACAACAACAGTTCTGGTAGCAATAAGGATAGTGAGAGATAACACTCAGTACAATCTCTGTGAATTATTGCATGCACAACTGATAGAGAATATCAAAGCCATTAAGCATGACAAAAGCAAGATATTTAGGTTTGGCTCTTTGATCATCTATTTATACTTCCACATTGTTGGTAAAGTTGCAAATCTTTACCTAGATAGGAGCAAGCCCACTATGTCTCAGATATCACTAAAAGCTACATTAGAGAGTAGTGCAAAGGATTCTATGGACATGGATATCAAAAATTTCAGGATCAAGATGCAAAAGAAGTTCAGTATACCTAAGAAAATAGTTGAGAAGTACAAAGACACCATATGCTTCATGGTGGAGACTGACTATACTTGCATGGAGGCAGTTGAGCCTAGAACAAAATGGATTCACCCTCTCGGTTATGAAGTTGAAGAACATCTTCTGGAAGGTTATGCACAAGTCCTCTTATCTACGCCCAAGGATCCCAATGAACCTAGATGGGGTACTTACAGAGAAAAGAAAAATCAAGTTGATTCTGTCTTATACAGTGCTGACAACAAAAGGAAGGCATCAAGGATTACCACAAATATCCTAAAAGTTCATGGTGTTACACAAGAAGATCTTGATAGAGCTAGACAAGCTAAGATTGCTAAAGAACTTGAGAAGAATCCCAAAGAATTAAAAATGGAAAAGATTTATGATATGCCTAAGAAGAAGAAGAAGAAATCAAATGAAGATACATCTGCACCATTAACGACCATTGATCTTGAAGCATCTCCACCTTCAGTACCTAGCAAGATGGCTAGAAGGAAGAAGAAAGTTCCCACAAGTCATCCATCCTCAAGAACTACAAGGAGAAAGGTAAAGAACACACAAGCCCCTCCTGAGGTAGGTTTCAGACCTAGTCTTAATGTCTTAAGGAACAAAATTGTTAATGAAGGAAGACTAGAATCTCTCAAGAATGTATATGACAAATATCAAGAGATAGAAAAATCAAAGATTCATTCTATGATCATCTCTCACATG
>MU228374.1:4075616-4110822 GCA_018584345.1 Thuja plicata | reverse complement strand
CCTTCTAGAAGGCAACAGGTCGACTCTTCCAGACATGCAGGGTGAATGAATCGATATTCATTCTTGTATGCAGCTGAAGAATAATGACCATGTTGAAGTGTATGGCTAAATCAGAGGCCCACATTTAGCTATCACATGTTGTTTCCAATTCAACTTGTCTTTTTCCTTTAGGGCATACTGATAAGCCTCCTCAACTAATCCAATCTTTAGCATACTCATCTCATCCTAAATATTAAACTTCAAACCATTCACATACCTATCCACCTTCTCCTTGGAAAGTTCTCTGAGACCAGATCTTATGGTTACCTTGTAGAATTATTTAGTATAATCCTTCACACTCAAATCCTTCTGCTTCAGGTTCTACAAACTTTTGAACAAATCCAATTCATAGTCCTCCGGTATGAATTTAGCTTTCAAATTTGCAACCATCAGCCTCCAACGAGTGATCTTCATTTCACCTTCTTCCTCTCTATCCTTCTGTAATTATTTTCACCATAGAGCTGCATGTCCTTTCAACATTGTCTATGCCTGCCTTACTCTCTAAGGGTCCTAGATGTCTTCTAACTCAAAGTAATCTTCCAATTCACCTATCTAATCAATTAGATCTTCTGGCTTCAATGTATCTAAGAAATTAAATACTTCCAACCTATAACCAACACCAAGCCTTTTCATAGGTCTCACCAACTAGCCAGATCCATTACTCCCAATAGACCTAGAAACATTTGCAATTCCAAATCCCTCTGCATCTTCCTCAAAACCATCATCAGATCCATAATTTTGACGCAATCTAACAACAACAATCCTGATCCCTTCCTTGACCTCATTCCTTAAATTGGTCATCTCATTCTTATTCTCATCTCGTAGATCTTCCTTCATCTTCTCCATCAACCTACGGTTCATTCTCGGTGGCATCCTTCTAAATCTTAGGTGCAACTACCTCAAATCGGTGATCTGATTCACCAAATTTGATACCTTAACCTTTAAAACCCTAGTTCTCAAGAACTCAACCACAACAACAAATCATCTTCTCGACCACCTTGTGAAAAACCTTCGCTGATGTGAGTCAAATTTTATCTTGGCCACCTCACAACAATGCCACAGGAACACCACAAGTATAGAACTTTAGATCGAAGCTACCACAAGATCCAACACTTTGCTTTGATACCACCTTTTGTAGTCAAGAAAGGAGAAATCTCCAATGGATATGTCCAACCTTGCATCAAGAGTCAACATAGTGGAAATAAAAAAGAACAACAAGCTAAGAACCAACACAATAGCTTTATTCATACATGTCAGGCTGTAAGGCCTTCCCAGTTATGACCAAATATAAAGAAACTCAACTTAGAATATCATATCGACCTGTTACATCTCAAGACTATCATCCCTTTTGATGTTATCCTCTCCTAATATCTCCCTCTTACATTTGCAAGACCTAAATTTATACACATCCACCAACAGGTTGACATTCAAGATGTTACATAGCCCAAGACAACAATTTTTGACTAGGTCAGCCTAATCTCTAATTAAATACCATATTTAATTATTTCATAAGTATTGATCCAAAACCCAAGTTTTCTACACATAGATCCTTCTATGAAATCACACAATTCAACTCCAATGGTTGGAAACACCGATCGCAACCTCCAAAAATCAACTGATAACCCAACTGAACCGGTGTCATGGAGAAGAACAACAAACTAAAAGAGAATCAACATGATCTCTCAAAAAACACCACTTCAAGAAGTGTGATAATATAATTTCAATCTACAAACTGCAATGAACAAACCCTTTTCATTTCTTCTATGAAACATCTCCATGGCTCGACCTATCACAAAATCTCAAAAAACTGGCTGGAATGAGAAACCTCTTCTCAAACCTAGTCATAGAATCCATCATAACTCAAGTGCGGTAACTCCAAATGAGTTGTTATCATAAGAAAAGCTTCCAAATGACCCCATGAACACCATATCATGACCACACCTATAGAATATGAAAAAAACTCCATCGAGATATCAATCACCTAATCGGTGACCAAGAGCAAAAAAAAACACAAAACTGGTAACAAAGATCCACTAGTTAAACAATTGTTTTTGGATGATGCAAGATTACCAAGGACCCAAGATGCTCCTACATCAGACACCCAGGGTATGAAAATATTTTCCATGAGAAAAAATCATGAAAATATGAAAGAACAAGGGACAGTAATCCCATACTTATTCTTCCTCCACAAATCCTCGTCATCTACAACCTGCACTGCCTTCCTCCTATCATCAACCAGGTTTAGAGAATAAATTAGATCCAACTCACCATCATATCCAACCTTAGGATCACTCCTTAGGTCTTCTCTTAGCTCATACCTTCTGCAAAGACTCAGATTCTTCACCTCCTTCTCCTTATCCATCAAAGGAATCAAACTACACCTCTTACTATCCTTCCTAATGGTAATTATGTTTTATCCAAAATCATGAACAACCTCTCTTTCATACTTCCAAGGTCTACCAATTAAAAAATGACATGCACTCATAACCACTATGTCACATAATATTGTATCTGTATAAGAACCAATACAAAAATTCACCATGCACTGTTCCTTTACTTCCATCACATGATTATCATGCAGCCAACAAATCCTATAAGGGATGGGATGCCTAAGTCTTTTCAAACCAAGATTCTACACCATCTCCTTAGAAACTAAGTTGTTAGTGATACCACTATCCACTATCACCTTACAAGACTTACCCCCAACCTTGCATCTAGTCCTGAATAAACTCTTTCAATGACAAGGTTCTGCCTCCTTATTCACTTCAACTTTTGGAGCATAAGAGATTCCCCAATTTCAGGAGCATTTTTAGATTCACCAGAAAATGGTCCAATCTTCATCATACTCATCTAGTCCTGAATATTAAACTTCAAACCATTCACATACCTAGCCACCTTCTCCTTGGAAAGTTCTCCATGGCCAGATCTTATGGTTACCTTGTAAAATTCTTCAGTATAATCCTTCACACTCAGATCCTTCTACTTTAGGTTCTGCAACCTTTTGAACAACTCCAATTCATATTCTTCATGTATGAATTTATCTTTCAACTTTGCAACCATCAACCTCCACCGAGTGATCTTCATTTCACCTTATTCATCTCTATCCTTCTGCAATTCTTTCCACCACAAAGTTGCATGTCCATTCAACATTATCTGTGCCAACCTTACTCTCCAAGGGTCTTGGATGTCTTCTAACTCAAAGTAATCTTCCAACTCACCTATCTAATGAATAAGATCTCTGGCTTCAATGACCTAAGAAATTAAATACTTCTAACCTGTAACCACCACCAAGCCTTTCCATAGGTCTCACCAACCGGTCATTTCTATCACTTCCAACAAATCTAGCAAAATTTACGGCTCCAAATCTCTCTGCATCTTCCTCAAAACCATCATCAGATCTAGGATTCCTACGCAATCCAACAATAATAGTCTCAATCCCTTCCATGACCTCATTCATTAAACTGATCATCTCATTCCTAATCTTAGCTTGGAGATATTCCTTCATTTAATCCATCAACCTAGGGTTCATTATTGGCAACATCCTTCCAAATCTTAGGCACAACTACCTCAAGTCGGTGATCTGATTCACCAAAGCTGACACCTTAACCTTTACAAAACCCTACTTATCAAGAACAACTCAACCACAAAAACAAATCATCTTCCCAACCACCTTGTGCAAATCCGTTGTTGATGCAAGTCAGATTCGATCTCTGCCACCTCACACCAACACCACAAGAATTGCCATATGTCATAACTTCAGATTGAAGCTACCACAAGATCCAAACCTTTTCTCTGATACCACTTGATGCAGTAAGCAAAGGATAAATACCTAATAGATATTTCCAACCTTGCAACAAGAGTCAACACAACAAAAATAATAAATAACAACAAGCTATGAGACAACATAATAGCTTTATTCATCAGAATTTCTTCATACATGCTGGACTATAAGGCCTTCTTGGTTATAGCCAAATACAAAGAAACTCAACTTAGAATTGCATACCGATCTACTACATCTCAGAACTATCATCCCTCTAGATTTTATCCTCTCCTAAGATCTCCCTCTTACAATTGCAAGCCCTAAATTTATACACAACCACCAACATGTGAGAATTCAAGATGTTACATAACCCAAGATAAACATTTTAGACACAGTTGGCCTTATTTTCTAATTAAATACCATATTTAATTATTTCACATGGATCTACCAAACACCCAAGTTGACCATAGATAGATCCTTCTAGGAAATCACACATTCATCTCCAACGGTCAGAAACACCAATCACAACCTCCAACAATCAACCGGTAACCCAACTGAACCAATGGCATGAAGAACAACAGAAAAGAAAAAGAGAATCAACAAGATCTCTCAAACCATTCCACTTAGAGAAGCACAAACATATAACTAAACTCTATGAACTACAATGAAAAAAACCTTTTCATCACTCTTCTAAAACATCTCCATGACTCGACCAATCATAAAATCTCATAAAACTGCTTGGAACCAAAAACTTCTTCTCAAAACCAATCACAGAATTCGTTATAACTTAAGTGCAGTAACTCCAAACAAGTTGAGATCATAGGAAAAGATTCATAATGGCCCTATGAACACCATATCATGATTGCACTAATAAAATATCAATAGAACTCCATCGAGATAATAATCACCCAACCGGTGACCAAGAACAAAAAATAAACACAAAACTGGTAACAAAGATCCACCAATTAAATAAATATTTTTGGATGATGGAAGATTACCAAGGACCCAAGATGCTCCTGCATCAGACTCCTATGGTACAGAAATATTTTCCATGAGAACAACTCATGAAAATCTAAAAGAACAAGGGGCAGTAATCCCATACTTAATCTTCCTCCACAAATCCTCCTCATCTGCAACCTGCACTACCTTCCTCCTGTCATCAATCAACTCTAGAAAATGAATTAGATCCAACTCATCATCATATAAAACCTTAGACTCACTCCTCAAGTCTTATCTCAATTCATACCTTCTGTAAAGACTTAGATTCTTCACCTCCTTCTCCTTATCCATAAAAGTTATCAATATACACCTCTTACCATCCTTCCTAATGGTAATTATGTTCTATCTACAACTATGAAAAAACTCTCTGTCATACTGCCAAGGTATACCAAGTAAAACATGACATGCACTCATAACCACTACGTCACATAATACTGCATTTGTATAAGAACCAATGCAAAAATTTACCATGCACTATTCCCTTACTTCCACCATATGATCATCATGCAACCAACCAATCCTATACGGACTAGGATGCTTAAGTCTTCTCAAACCAAGCTTCTTCACCATCTCCTGAAAAACTAATTTTCCAGTGCTACCACTATCCACTATCACCTTACAACACTTACCCCCAACCTTGCATTTGGTCCTAAATAAACTCTTCCAATAACAAGGTTCTGCCTCCTTATTCACCTTCAACTTTCAGAGCATAAGAGCTTCCCCAATTTTAGGAGCATTGTCAGATTCACTAGCAGATGGTCCACCTTCTTCATTCACACAAGAAACTCTCTTATCTTCCTTACACTAAAAATCCCTATGTCCTTTCAATCCACACCTAAAGAAAGTACTTTTGAACTCTTTACCACCATTACCTTCTTTAGGTATAACTGGTTAAGCTCCCACCTCAGCTACTTGCTTGCCCTTATTACAAATAGCAGTTTTCTTCTCCTTTCCTCAAGAGATCTTCTATTTTTTCCTATTCAACTTGTCTTCTACCTTTAGGGCATGCTAATAAGCCTCTCCAACTGATCCAATCTTCAACATACTCATCTCATCTTGAATATTAAACTTAAAAACATTCACATACCTAACCACCTTCTCCTTGGAAAGATCTGTGACCAGATCTTATGGTTACCTTGTAAAATTATTTAGTATAATACTTGACACTAAGATCCTTCTGCTTCAGGTTCTACAACCCTTTGAACAACTCCAATTCATAGTCCTTAGGTATGAAGCAACTTTCAACTTTGCAACCATCAACCTCCACCAAGTGATCTTCATTTCACCTTCTTCCTCTCTATCCTTCTGCAATTCTTTCCACCACAAATCTGCATGTCCTTTCAACTTTGTCTATGCCAACCTTACTCTCCAAGGGTCTTGGATGTCTTCTAAATCAAATTAATATTCCAACTCACCTATCCAATCAACCAGATCTTCTGGCTTTAATGTAATTGAGAGATTAGATACTTCCAACCTATAACCAACACCAAGCCTTTGCATAGGTCTCACCAACCGGTCATATCCATCACACCAAATAGACCTAGAAACATCTACAAATCCAAATCCATCTGCATCTTCCTCAAAACCATCATCAGATCCAGGATTCTTGTGCAATCCAACAAAAACAACAATAACAATCATGATCACTTCCATGACCTCATTCCTTAAACTGATCATCTTATTCTTAATCTCAGCTTGGAGATATTCCTTCATCTGCTCCATCAATCTAGGGTTCATTCTTGGTGGTATCCTTCCAAATCTTATGTGCAATTGCCTCAAATCGGTGATCTGACTCACCAAAGATGATACCTTAACCTTTGCAAAACCCTCGTTCTACAAAACAACTCAACCACAACAATAAATCATCTTCCCGAACACCTTGTGAAAATACTTTGCTGATGCAAGGCAGATTTGATCTCTGCCACCTCACAACAACACCATAGGAATGCCACAATTCTAGGACTTCAAATAAAAGCTACCTCAAGATCCAAACCTTTTCTCTAATACCACCTGATGCAACCAAGAAAGGAGAAATCCCCAATGGAGATGTCCAACCTTGCAGCAAGAGTCAACACAATGGAAATAAAAAGGAACAAAAATCTATGAACCAACACAATAGCTTTATTCATTAGAATTTCTTCATACATGTCAGGCTTTAAGGCCTTCCCGGTTATGACCAAATAAATAGAAACTCAACTAAAAATTTCATACCAATCTACTACATCTCAAAACTATCATCCCTCTGAATGTTATCCTCAAGCCCTAAATTTATACCCAGTCACCAACATGTTGACATTCAAGATGTTATATATGATGAACCATAACTAATTGAATGTTTGAAGATGTTAAGTTGATGATCACCAAGTTGCAGAAAGTTAATGCAATACATTAAATCAATGAATATATTGTATTGTCATTGATGTCAACTTTATATAATCTGATTGGTTATATACATAGTGTCAAAGAATTTAAAGAACCAGAGAGATAAAGGTTATGTTATCAGTAATGCATAAAATTTTAGTATGCACTAACTACAAACACCAACGGACAATGCACCCCAACAGATAGAGAACCCTGAGAGAAGAGTCATAGTGATACCCAAGAAAGAAACCTGAGCAAGCATTACCGATGAGAAGAACCACATTGTTACCTGATGGATAGACAACCCTAATAGATAGAGATGCCTGAGGACAACTGAAGTCTAGACTGAGCTAACAAGGAGTTAAACATTGAAAAGAACTAAAGTTTAGAAATGACAAAAGACTTAGCTAGCAGGAGCTAAAGATGGAGTTAACTGGTTGATTACATTGTTTTCATCAAAAAGTTAAAAGCCATAGATAAGCGAGAGTTTTAAAGCTATTTTATTCTAGTTGTCAAGGAGAAATCTATGGGATAAAAGTGAAGTAATGCTTTAAAGCAAGAAAGGTGAGAATATCAGATCATGCCAAGAACAAGAAAGTCAAGGACTTAGAAATGGTGAAATCATGTCTATAAAGAGACAAGCTAATTCATTGTCAATTATGGGAGTGAATAGAGAAGAGGAAGCTGAAGAGAAACTAATGAAGAAAGAAGTCTTCATTCAGACCTGATCAATCAAGCTGAAGAACAAAGCTAATATTTCTGTGGACACTGAGGAATAGAGAAGCACACCATCACCAAGCAGAAAGAAGTAGAGCAAAGGTATTGAAAGGAAACATTGATCAGAAAGGTATTATGAGCTTACAATAGATCTGAACATCTACAATATTAATTTGTTTATATGAACATATCATATACTATTTTAGTTTAACCATTGATTCAGAAAGTCTCTTAACCGAGTAGGATCTAAACAAATCCTTTATATATTGAGATACATCCCAAGGAGTATCAAAAGGTTAATTCATGAAGATAGCATAGTGAAATGCCAAATATCAAGTGATTAATTGTTTGTGATAAATCCTCTAACAAGGTTGCACTTAACAGTGTGTTTGTAACCTTTAAGAGGGTTGGCTCTTCACCAAGCTCACTTCAGAACAATGAAAATTTTGGGTTATCGGTCCCAAGTGGTTTTTACCTTAACAGGGTTTCCATGTTAAAAATCCATGTTTCAAATGTGTTTATGAGTCATTGCTTTAATGTTTTTCTTTACACATTACTAAAATAGGATTGATCGGTAAACATTAAGTTATTTATTGTATTTCGGTAAATGATAGAATGCTATTCGGTAAACATTAAGAATATGGTTTAATAGTGAGCTCCAAGCAGTAGTTTTTTGATAAGATTATTTCAAGGCATACATCTTGTAGGAATGAAGATAACTAGAGGCTTATAATTGTGGTACTAAGTTTTTGGGTTGATTTATTGGAATATTTTTGAGGCCACTGATTCACCCCCCCTCTCAGTTATTCTAACAATTGGTATCAGAGATTGTGTGCTTATAAGGAAGGTTTCAAGACCTAAGCAAAAGATCACAAGATGAGAAAATGAGATGTGCCCAATTTGAACAAAGACAACTTTGCATCATGGCAAAGCAGTATAAGACTCCACCTATCAGGTATTGGAAATAATGTTACTCAATACTTGGATATTGAATATGTGTTGCATACAGGACCTCACACACTTGATCAATTGAGAGAAAAGAATGAGCACAATTCTATGATGATAGAACTTGCTTCCTCACTCTCCAATGTTGAATTTGAAGATGTCAAAACCTGCACCTTTGCAAAGAAAATGTGAGATAAATTGAAGCTGGTACATGAAGGAGATGCCGATGTACTAAGAGCTAAGGTAGAAAGCCTAAGAGGTAAACTTGATGACCTAAGGATGAAAGAAGGAGAAAATATCACTAAGTATAGCTGTAGAATAAAAGAGGTAGTCAATGCTATCCGAGGAGTTGGAGGTGTACTTGAAGAAGAAACATTGGTAAGTAAAATACTAAGAACCTTACTACCTGTATATGATATTAGAGTATGTGCTATACAAGAAATGAGAGCAGCAGAAAATAATAATGTCACTCTAGATAGTTTGGTTGGTATACTTATTTCATTTGAGATGAATAACTTTGACAACAATGTCTTACCATATATTGAGTCTGCATTCAAATCTTATTTGAAAATAAGTAAGTCAAGTCATAAACACACTATGAGGAATGATAGTGAAAGTGATAGTGATGACCAAGGACTTGATGAGATTGAAGCACTAATGGAAAGAAGATTGCAGAGAGGAAAAGGTAGATACAAAGGTAAATTACCACTTGTATGTTTTAATTGTAAAGAGATTGGACACTTTGCTGCTAGATGTCCTAACAAAAGAAAAGAAGGCAGAAGCAATGATAGATCATATGAAAAGAAGTTTGACAGAAGTGACAAAAAAGATTACCGAAGCAATCAAAAATTTTACAGAAGAGATACCCAAGACTAAAAGGACAAAGGGAAGAAATCTTGTTACCTGGCTAAGAACAAAGCTGAAGATACTGACACTAAATCTGATGAAGATATTGAGATGGTATTTGTATCCATGAAGGATGATTCAGACGAAGAGGAAAGGTATGTTTAAATTGCACTCATATCTAAGGTTAGTAAGAATGATTCCTAGATTATAGATAGTGGCTGGACTCACCACATGACCAGTGATAAACAAATGCTTGAAACTTTTGAGTATTATAATGGTGGATCACTAAGAATGGGTAATGAATCACCTTGTCCAGTTGAAGGTAAATGAACCATAATGTTGAATAATTGATCAAATGTGAAAATGCATAATGGGTAAAAATACTTAAATATAATCTATTGAGTGTTTCACAGATGAATAATACAGGTCACCGAGTTGCATTTGAGAACAAAAAGGCAAAGATCTTTAATGAATCAGAAAGGTTGATCGGAACTTGTGAACATACAAAAGATAACCTATTCTATCTTGATGATATAAACACCACTTATTTAATGGATAGAAATGAAGACATATGGTTGTGGTATAAAAGATTATGTCATGTGAATTTTGACAACATGATTAAGATAAGCAATAAAAGGAAAGTAAGAGGCTTACTGAGCATGTCAAAGCCTGACCATATCATGTGTAAGAATTTTCAAAAAGGTAAAATGACAAAGTCTAGTTTTAAGAGAAAAACCAATACATCCAATGCTATTCTAGAATTAGTCCATACTGATCTATGTGGACCCATGAGAACAACGAGTTACTATGGTGATATATATTTCATTCTCTTTGTTGATGATTATTCTACAATAATAACAATTATGTTCTTAAAGTAAAAATCAAAAGCGTTCAAGATGTTTATATGGTACAAAGCTATTGTAGAAAAAAAAGTGGTAAGGAACTAAAATGCTTAAGGTCAAATAGAGGAGGAGAATTTGTTTCTGATGAATTGACTAAATTTTGCAATGAGCATGGAATTAAAAGATAGGTGTCTACACCAGGAACACCACAACAAAATGGGATTGTTGAAAGGAGGAACAAATCCATTGTTGATTGTGCAAGAAAACTGATGATAGAAATAGACATCACACAAAATTTATAGAGGGAAGCTGTCAGTAATGTTTTCTACACATTGAACATAGTTCAATTGAAGAAAGACACCAAAAAGACACCTTATGAGCTATGGTATGGATACACACCTAATGTAAGTTACTTCAGAATTTTTGGAAGTCAATGTTATATTTTGAAAGATGATATAAATGGAAAGCTTGACTCCAAAAGTGAAGAAGGAATCTTTCTAGGGTATTCCACTAAAATCAAGGCTTATAAATGTCTTAACAAGTCCTCTAACAAGATGATTGAAAGTGCAAATGTCAGAATAGATGAATATGCAGAGAAAAATGACAAGGAAAGCATAAAAGAACTAGAAGACTAAAATAGGTTTGTTTACAACGAAGAACCTGAAACTCTGCCTAAGTAATAGTGTATTGCTACTGAGCAACAAAACAATGCACCCGAGCATCAGGCTGCAAACACCGAAAATCAAGAAATTGCTCTAAATGATGTTATGAGCGATGAAGATTAGAATGAAGGTCAAGATGATGAAAAAGAGCTGAACTGATAATTTCCAAGTATGCCAGAAGACACCATCCACAAAATTAGATCATAGGAGACAAGAAGGCTGGAATGAGAGCAAGAAGTCACTAAACACTAGATGTTTAATTTGTGATTTTGAGACTAAATCTGTTAATACTGCACTTGAAAATGAAGAATGGGTCAGTGCTATGAATGAGGAAATAGAAAATATTGAGAAGAACAAGACATGGACATTAGTACCTAGACTGGATGACAAGAATGTCATCGGTACCAAATGGATATTCAGAAACAAGCTGAATGAGAAGGGAGAAGTCACAAGGAACAAAGCAAGGTTAGTATGCAAGGGGTATGCACAAGAAGAAGGTATTGAATATGGAGAAACCTTTGCACCCATTGATAGACTAGAAGGAGTAAGAATTATACTTGCTTATGCTGCATACAAAGGGTTCAAGGTATACTAAATGGATATTAAATCTGCATTCCTGAATGGAATACTAGAAGAAGAGGTATACATTGAACAACCAGAAGGGTTTGTTGATCCTAACAAGAGAAACATGGTTTATAGACTACACAAAACCTTGTATGAATTGAAATAAGCACTGAGAGTCTAGTATGAAAAAATTCACTCCTATCTCATAAGCATTGGATTTGTAAGAACAAGCAAAAATAGAAATCTATATTTAAAAGAAGATACTGATGATAATATTCTGATTGCTAAAATATTTGTTGATGATATCATATTTAGGGGTAATGATATGCTATGTAAATATTTTTCTACTAAAATGATCAAAGAGTTTGAGATGTCAATGTTTGAGGAGATCAAATTCTTTCTTGGTCTATAGATTCTTCAACAAGATGCATGCATATATATCACACAATCCAAATACATCAAGGAAGTGTTGAAGATATTCAAGATGGAAGACTCCAAGCCAGTTGGAACACCTATGGAAACTAGATGTAAGCTAACAAAGGAAGATAAGTCAAATGAGGTAAATAAGACCCTATATAGATCAATGATTGACAAACTAATGTATGTTGTTCATACTAGACCAGATATAGCACATGCAGTTGGAATAGTTGCTAGACTCTCTGCTAATCCCAAAGAATCACACATGACTGCTGTCAAGAGAATTTTGAGATATCTAAAGAATACTGAAGACTATGGCTTATGGTATAAAAGAGAAGACAAATTTGAGCTTCAAGTCTATAAAGATGCTGATTGGGCTGGAAAATTGTATGACAAAAAGAGCATAACTGGAGGAGCATTCTTCATGGGTGACATACTTGTCACATGGATCAGTAAGAAGCAAGGATACATCTCACAATCTACTGCAGAAGTAGAATATGTGGCTGCTGCTGCAAATTGCTCCAACATTGCATGGATCAAACAATTACTAGAAGGTATTAATATGAAAATTATTGAACCAATGATTATCTATTGTGATAATACCAGTGTAATAAACATATCAAAGAATCCTGTCATGCATGCTAAGACTAAGCATATAGCTATCAAGTATCATTACTTAAGGGAACAAGTGCAAGAGAAAGAGGTGATACTAGAATATGTTCAATCCAAGGAACAATTAGCTAACATATTCACAAAGCCATTGCCTAAAGATACATTTGAGTACCTGAGAAAGAGACTAGGGGTCCGACCCTTGTCTATTGGTCACTAAGTTGGCTAGGAAGTTGCATCAGCCTACACACAATCAAAAGATCATTCATGTTGATGCAAGAAAATAGATGGACTACAAAGATACATCAATACAAAGAAAGGTACATATCTGCACCGAACACCAGAGTCATTGTATTTTTGATGGATAGGGAAATTCAAGGAATATATTAAATAGAAAGGATATACTTTGGCATTGTTGTCAAAGGGAGAGATGACTTGAGATGACTTGAGAGAGATGTAACCTATAAGGGAGAGAATATCCAAAGGGAGAGATTACATATGAAATATCCATTATGACTATCAAAAGGGAGAGAAATAAGGGAGAGATGACTTAAGGGAGATATGACTTAATGGAGAGAAGTATTCTATATTGCTGTCAAAGGAAAAAGAGATGATCAAGAAGAACAACAGTCAAAGGGAGAGACAACATCAAAGATGAGACAGAATCAGAAGCTACTACACCAATCCAGTGAAGGGAATAAATATTGAAGAAAGTACTCTGCAGGAAACAAACCTAAGCTAGAAGAGCTTACCGAGAGCCATAAATTTGTATTAGTTATAGGACAACAAGTTTAGTAGATTGATGAACTACAACTAATATATTTCATATTGTATTAGTAGTAATGTAGTGTGTTTCCATAAATTCCAAAGGGAGAGATTGATGAACCATAATTGATTAAATGTTTGAAGATGTTAAGTTGATGATCACCAAGCTGCAGAAAGTTAATGCAAGACATTAAATCAATTAATGTATTGTATTTTCATTGATGTCAACTTGATATAATCTAATTGGTTATATACATAGTGTCAAAGAAATCAAAGAACTAGAGAGATAAAGGTTATGCTATCAGTAATGCATAAAAGTTAAGTATGCACTAAGTTACTACAAACACTGACGAACAATGCACCCCAATGGATAGAGAACCCTGAGAGAAGAGTCACAGTGATAACCAAGAAAGAAACCCGAGAAAGCATTACCGGCGAGGGGAACCATAGTGTTACCTAATGGAAAGACAACCCCGATAGATAGAGATGCTCGAGGACAACTGAAGTCTAGACAGAGCTAACAAGGAGTTAAACACTGAAAAGAACTAAAGTTCAGAAATGACAAAAGACTTAACTAGTAGGAGCTAAATATGGATTTAATTGGTTGATTACATTGTTTTCATCGACAAGTTAAAAGCCAGAGATAAGCGAGAGTTTTAAATATATTTTATTCTAGTTTTCAAGGAGAAATCTATGAGATAAAACTGAAGTAAAGCTTTAAAGCAAGAAAGGCGATAATTGCATATCACGCTAAGAACAAGAAATTCAAGGACTTAGAAATGGTGAAATCATGTATATAAAGAGACAAGCTAATTCATTGTGAATCAGCGGAGTGAATAGAGAAGAGGATGCTGAAGAGAAGCTGATGAAGAAAGAAGTCTTCATTCAGACTTGATCAATCAAGCTGAAGAACATAGCTAATATTTCTGCGGACACCGAGCAACAAAGAAGCACAACATCACCGAGCAGAAAGAAGTGGAGCAAAGGTATTGAAAGGAAACATTGATCAGAAAGTTATTATGAGCTTACAATAGATCTAAACATCTACAAGATTAAGTTGTTTATATGAACATATCATATACTGTTTCAGTTTAACCATTGATTCAGAAAGTCTCTTAACCGAGCAAGATCTAAACAAATCCTTTATATATTGAGATACATCCCAAGGAGTATCAAAAGGTTAATTCATGAAGATAGCATATTGAAATTCCATATATCAAGTGATTAACTGTTAGTGATAAATCCTCTAACAAGGTTGCACTTAATAGTGTGTTTGTAACCTTTAACAGGGTTGGCTCTTCACCGAGCTCACTTCAGAAGAGTGAAATTTTTGGGTTATCGGTCCCAAGTGATTTTTCCCTTAACAGGGTTTCCACATTAAAAATCCACGTGTCAAATGTGTTTATGAGTCATTGCTATAATGTTTTTCTTTACATATTACTAAAATAGGATTGATCGGTAAAAACTAAGTTATTTACTGTATTTCGGTAAATGATAGACTTCTATTCGGTAAAGATTAAGAATAAGGTTTAATAGTGAACTTCGAGCAGTAGTTATTTGATAAGATTATTTCAAGGCATACATCTTGTAGGACTGAAGATAACTAGAGGCTTATAATTGTGGTACTAAGTTTTTGGGTTGATTTATTGGAATATTTTTAAGGCCACTGATTCACCCTCCCTCTCAGTTATTCTAACAACATAACCCAAGACAAATTTTTAAGACCAGGCCGACCTAATCCCTAATTAAATACCACATTTAATTATTTCACAAGGTTCGATCCACCACCCAATTCAACCACTTATAGATCCTTCTAGGAAATCACACCATTCAACTCCAATAGTTGAAAACACTAAACATAACCTCTAACAATTAACCAATAACCCAAATGAACCAGTATCTTGAAGAACAATAACAAATTGAAAGAGAATCAACAAGATATCTCAAACCATGCCACTTTCAAAAGTGCGACCATAGAGTTCGACTCTATGAATTGTAATGAGAAAACCCTTTTCATCACTCCTGTCAAACATATCTACGGCTCAACCGATCACATAATCTCAGAAAAATTCTTGGAATGAGAGACTTCTTCTCAAACCCAGTCACATAATCCATCATAACTCAAGCGCGGTAACTCCAAATGTGTTGCGATAATAGGAAAAGATTCCTAATGACTCCATGAACACCATATGAGGACCGCACCCATAAAATATCAATAGAACTCCACTAAGACAAAAATCACCCAACCGGTGACCAAGAATAAAAAATAAACACAAAATTGGTAACAAAGATCCACCATTTAAATAAATGTTTTTGGATGATGCAAGATTACCAAGGACCCAAGATGATCTTGCATCACCAATCAAACTTTAATTAATCATGAGTCACATGATACATATGATATATCTATGTGGTCATAGATACAACATCTAGAGGCATCACTTAGTCTTCCATTATGATCACACACACCAAATCTTACCACAACACTAGATCCAACCTCTTGAATATCATAAAATACCAAAAATGCTCCCCCTTCACTGATACATCTTTGTTGTTCCTAATATCTAGTTCTTCCTCCTTTGTATGTCATAGTTTCTCTCTCCCTTTACTGATTCCTCTCCCCCTTTGACAACAATTCCAAAGGTGCAATATGCCCAGGTCTTCATCTGCTGCTACTATCTTCATCTCTTTCTGATTGCTCCCCTAAGGAGTAGTCCCCTAAACATCAATCCCACAATGAAATATATGGCAATAAATCCAATGGATTGATGCACCAATAATATCTTAGTTCTATTTAGGTACGGGCATAACCCATAGCTTACCTCTAAGGTACTCAAAAGTATCCTTAGGTAGTATCTTTGTGAAGATATATTCTATCTGCTCCTTTGTTGGTACATACTCCAACTTCACCTCCATCTCCCGCACTTTCTCTCTGAGAAAGTGATACTTAATTGCAATGTGCTTAGTCTTGGAATGCATTAATGGATTCTTAGAAATATTTATTGCACTTGTGTTGTCACAAAAAATAGTTACCGGTTTAGTCACCTTTTTTTTATACCTTCAAGAATCTACTTCATCCATGCAATTTGTGTACAATTTATAGCCGCTGCTACATACTTTGCTTCAACAGTAGATTGTGAGATATGATTTTTCTTCTTGCTTGTCCAATATACAAGTCTTTCACCTAGAAAGAATGCACCACCACTTGTTCTTTTTTTATCATCAACATTTTCTACCTAATCTGCATTAATAAACACACTCAAAGAGAAATTGCCATCATGAGAATACCACCGACCATAGTCAACTATCCCTTTAAAATACCTGAATATCCTCTTGACTGCAACCATATGAGATTCCTCAAGATTTTCTTGAAATAGACACTATTCCAACAACTTGATAAATATTTGGTCTGCTATGAACAACGTACTGCAACTTATCGATCATATACCTGTACAAAGTAGAAACTATTGCATCAAATTCATCATCCTTAGAAAATTTACATCTTGTTATCATGGGGGTTCCAGCTGGTTTAGAATCATCCATACCAAAATTCTTGAGTACTTCTTTCACATATTTAGATTGACTGATATATATATATATATATATACCATTCTTTAGTTTTGAAACCTACAATCCAATAAAGAATTTGATCTCCCCATTCATTGACATTTCAAACTCCTTCATCTCTTAAGAAAATGTCAAAATAAACTCATCATTTCCTCCCAAGATTATATCATCAAAAAATACTTTAGCTATCAACAACTTATCTCCTTCAACTTTTAGGTACACATAACTATCATCATTTATTCTATTAAAGCCAATCTAAAATAAATAAGAATGTAACCTTTAATACCATGCCCTTGGGGCTTGTTTCACTCCATATAGTTCCTTTTATAGTTTGCATACCATGTCCTTATCCTTTGTCAATTCAAAACCATCGGGTTGTTCTATGTAAACCTCTTCTTCAAGAAT
Source organism: Thuja plicata (assembly GCA_018584345.1). NCBI lineage: Eukaryota > Viridiplantae > Streptophyta > Pinopsida > Cupressales > Cupressaceae > Thuja > Thuja plicata. Next base: position 4,093,324 of record MU228374.1, on the reverse strand, counting down.
TCCATGCAAGAAATCTGACTTGACATCCATTTGAAAAACTTTGAACTTCTTATAAGAAGCATAAGAAAGTATAATTCTTACCCCTTCCAATATTTCCACTGGAACAAAAGTATCTCCTTAGTCTAGTCCTTCTTCTTGTGCATGGCCCTTAAATACAAGCCTTTCCTTATTTCTGTTCACATCTCCATCTTCATTCAATTGTTCCTAAAAACCCATTTGGTACCAATGAAATTTTTATTTGCAGGCCTAGGAACAAGTGTCCATGTATTATTATTCTCAATTTGATCAAGTTCTTCCTCCATAGCTTTTGCCCAATATTCATCCTTGATTTCTTCCTTCACTGTCTTGGGCTCATACTTGGAAATCAAACAATTATTTTCTCTGAGCTTTATTATTGTTAGAAAAACCACATTCTTATCATCTATAATATGATCAACAGAGTGATTAATCTTCACATACCTAGGTATCACCGGTTCAAGTCTAGGAGCTTCTTCTTTTGCCGATTGAATCACTTCATCCACATTGTCCTGTTCTACTTGTTCATGCACTTCCAGTTAAATATACACAATCTCCTGATCATACTTTGTCACTTGCTTTCTTGAATCACCATATTTCTCAGGGTATTCGTCCACCTTTACATTTTCACTCTCAATCATTTTGTTAGTTCTCTTATTGAAACACTTATATGATTTTCTTTTAGTTGAATAACCCAAGAAAATACCTTCATCACTTTTTAGATCAAACTTATCTGTGTAATCATCCCTATTAATGTAACATCTACTACCAAATACTTTCAAATATTTAACACTAAGTGAGTGACCATACCATAGCTCTTAAGGGGTTTTATCAGTTCCTTCCTTTACTTGCACCCGGTTTGGTCTGTAGACAATAGTACTAATTGCTTCTTTCCAATACATTTTGGTACTTAACCTTGAATCAACATTATCCTCACAACATCCACTATAGTTCAATTCTTCCTCTCTGCAACACCATTTTTTTGTGGATTCCTTGGTGCATACATTTGTCTCTTGATTCCATTATTTTCATTATACTTAACAAGCTCTACAGAAGTAAACTCACATTCTCTATCAGACCTTAAACACTTCAAATTATTACTTGATTCCTTCTCAACCAGTTCCTTGAATGTTTTGAATTTATGGAATGCATCAGACTTGGTCTTCAATAAAGTTACCCACATCATTCTAGAATAGTTATAATTAAACAATATGAAATATCTATCACCTAAATAAATTCTCTATCTTATAGGCCCACAAAGATCAGTATGCACCAAATCAAGTATGCTCTCAAATGAAAAGACTTTCTTTTGAAATTAGAACTATTTAACTTACCCAAATGACATTCTTTACACATCATGTTGTCTGGCTTGATTAATTGTGGCAATCCCCTAACTGCATTTGTCTTACTCACATTAATCAAACTATCACAATTTACATGACAAAACCTTCTATGCCATAATCAACTATCTTAAACCTTTGGAACCAAACAACTATTCACAATATTATTCAGATGGAATAAATTACCTCTAGTCTGGCTACCGATAGAAATCTCATCACCCGAGCTTCCAATTATTCTGCATATACCTCCTTTGAATTCTAGTCTATAAAATTTATCATTTAGCTATCCCACACTCAACAGATTATGTGTTAGACCATCCACCAAATAAAAATAATCTGTATTACTCTTACCATCAAAGAAATAGTGCCTTTTCCTTGGACCAAACAAGGGGTATTTCTACCAAACCTTGCCACACCACCATAAAAATCATCAAGATTAATGAATTTACTCTTGTCACTGGTCATGTGATGTGAGACCCCTCTATCTATAATCCATTCAATCATTGTGTCCCATGTGATAAAACAATGCCTTTTCTCCTTTTGATAGATCTTCTTTGACTGCAACAAATACAAACTCTTCCTTATTATCTTCTGATTCTTCATTGGTAACTCCTTCATCAACTACAACATAGCATTTTTGCTTCCCTTTTGCCTTAAAATTTATGAAATTATCCTTTTCTTCATCATTAGGACATCTAGAAACAATATGTCCAATATTATTACATGAAAAATATTCTAGTGGTAGATTTCCTTTGTACTTACTAGTCCCTCTAGGCAATCTCTTTGCTAGTAGTGCTTAAATCTCTCCTTGTTTCCTTTCATCTTCCAAGATAGCTTCATGTTACCCTGTGTAACTTGAAATGAAAATAATATCATGAATTATTTATTTACCTTTCATTACCGATGCACTAGGCATCGATGCCTTGAAAGCTTCCCCAACTCTTGGAATACCGTTATCAAAGTTATTTAACTCAAATGCACTAAGCTTACTAATATATGAGAATCTTGGGTTCATGTAAATCTTGTGTCAACCAAAAATATGTTTGATTTTGAGCTCAATAACTTTCTAGAGACTTTTGGTAAATTTCTTCGTAACTATTCTGGAGTTCTCAGTTGAAGGTTCTTATCTCAGTTCACCGTCAAACTCGGTTACTATTCTTGGCCTGGTTTCACCGAACGGTCTCGGTGGCTATTTCTATTTTCTTGGTGGTTTCTTGTTTCCTGTCTCACCAAGTGAATTTTATTTTGTTAGATCTTCAGGTTGACATGTGCAATTAATTTTGGTCATGATATTAATGTTGGGATCGCTCATTGGAAACGTGTGGACCTAAATATGGGTCATTGCTCTCTCCAATGTTGGATCTTGAGGATCTTTTGGGCCAACCTTTTTAGTAGCCTCTTGTATAAATGTAATGATATGTTCTTAGGTTTAGGGTAGAGAAATTTAGGAAGAAAGAATCTAGATATTGTGGATCTCGCATGTATGAGGACTATTATGCAATAGATTTTGAATGTATTTTTCGTAACTAGGAAGGCCTTATAGCCCGACATGTATCAAGTTTGATGAATAAATATAAATTATCTGTATTCCTTCTCTCCTTCTCTATGTTTGAGTTTCCAAGTTATGATTTTGAAAGTAGGTTTGGTATTTTGGAGTGCCTTTGGCACTAGGTACTAACCCTCCTTACATCAGGTGGTATCAGAGTGGTTATTAGATATGAGGTTCCTTCTTGTAAATCCTAGCTGGTTATTTGTTGTGGGGTAGAAGATTGTGATCTGACCCACAATTGTAGAGGGGTTCAAGATGGTTCAAGGGAAGTGAAATGCAGATCCAGGATCAGATGATATTCTAAGACAAATTGTTGCTATATTAGAAGCTTTTGAGACAACCCAACACCAAGGAAGACATCTTGAATATGTTAGTGATGATGAATCTGAGGAAGTGTAGGAGGAAGCCACACCTTCACCTACAATGGATCAAGGAGAAGAAAGACTCCTGAAAGCATTAACAAGTTTGAAGTCCACACCATAGTTTAATCCTCTTGAGTATAGTGGAAAGCTAGATTTAGATGAATTGATAGATTGGATAACCAAGATGGAGAAATACTTTGAGTAAGAGAACATATCAAAGGAGAAAAAGGTAAAGATTGCAAGCACAAAATTGAAAGGTCATGCATCCTTGTAGTGGGAGCATACGCAATTGGACTGAAAGAAGAAAGGTGAAGACAAAATCAAGGTATGGGATAATATGATAAATAGGTTGAAGGGAAAGTTTTTACCTTGTGATTATTAGATTAAACTAGTTAGGAGAATGCAAAGTTTGAAGCAAAAAGATATCTCTATGAAGGATTACTCTAAGGAATTTTACAGGTTAGATATCAGATTTGGACATGCTGAAGATGAGGTGGAAAGAATTGCAAGATACTTGAATGGATTAAGGAGTTATATTCAAGAAGAGATCAGTTTGGTGAAGATGGATATTATTGAGGAGCCTTATCAATTTTCCCTAAAAGCTGAGGAGAAATTGAATAAAAGACATGAGAAAAGTCAAAGAGGAAGAGGTGGTAGATTCCATAGAGGAAGAGGTAGATCTTATGGTGAAAATAGTTGATCTGATCAGGACAAGATAATCAAGACAAAGGAAAGACCAAGTGGAAAGGTGGAAGTTCATTCAGAGGAAGAGGTAATTACTTCTGAGGTGGATATGGACGAAGTAAATTCCAAGGAACTTGTTACAATTGTGGAGAAGAGGGACATAGATCATTTGAGTGTACACATGCAAGTAATAAGGTTAGTAGTAGCCGAAATACTTTGGTGAATAAAGATTCACCGAATGAATCTTAGAAGGAAGGAAACCTGATGGTCAGAAGAATATTGTGGAGTGAAAATAATAAGAAAGATCCGGTAAGAAAGAGTTTGTTCAAGTCTAGATCCAGAGTTGCAGATAAAGTTTGGAAATTGATTATTGATAGTGGAAGTTCAAAGAATCTAGCATCCGAGGAAATGGTTACAACATTGCGGTTGGAAAGATTGAAGCATCCAAAGCCCTATCAGTTTCATAGATCAAGGATGAGCATACACTTATGGTAAGTGAACAATGTTTTGTGAATCTAAAAATTGGAAAGTATTATGATAAGGTGTTGTGTGATATTATGCCTATGGATCATTGTCATATTTTTTTAGGCAGACCTTAGAAATATGATAGACATGATATACATTATGGAAGATTGAAAAAATATACTATTTGGGTTGATGGCAAGAGACAAATCTTGCTATGTTTGGTGGAAGAATCTTTTAGTGAGATATGTACATCTGTGAAAGTTTGTTTGATGAAAGGTAGAAAATTTGTTAAGGATCTGAAGAGAAATGTTGTTTGTTATGCTTTGATTCCTAACAAACCAAGTGAAAAAACAAAAGATAAATCTCTTGAAGAAGTTTCTCACTGAGTACAAGGAGATAATTTCATATCTGATGGTTTTCCACCAATGAGAAATATTAGTCATTGTATGGATCTGATTCCTGGAGCTAGTTTAACAAACAAGGCACCACGCCAATTGACACCAACCAAGAATGAGGAATTCAACTGAAAAGTTCATGAGTTATTGCAGAAGGGTTTGATCAGAGAAAGTTTGAGTCTGTGTGTAGTACCAACTGTGTTGGAACCTGAGAAGAATGGAGAATGGAAAATGTGTACTGAGTCAAGAGATATTAACAATATAACAATTAAGTATCAATTTCCTATACCAAGAATGGATGATATAATGGATTATTTGAGTGGAGAAAAATATTTTACTAAGATTTATTTGAAGAGTGGATATCATCAGATCATAATCAGAGAAGGTGATGAATGGAAGACTTATTTCAAGACAAAATAAGGTTTGTATGAATGGTTGGTTATGAATTTTGGTTTAACTAATGCACCGAGTACTTTTATGAGGTTAATGAATGAGGTTCTGGAGAAACTCTTGAGTAAATTTGTGATTGTGTACTTGGATGACATTCTGATATTCAGTAAGACCAAAGAAGATCATTTTTTGCACATTAGATAGGTATTGCAGAGATTGAAAGAGGAAAATCTACTGATTAATTTGAAAAAGTGTTATGTCATGAAAGAACTTGTGTATTTAGGATTTTTGATTTCAACTGATGGTTTGAAGGTGGATCCTGAGAAGGTTGAAGCTATACTTGATTGGAATACACCTGAGAATGCTGGCAAGGTAAGATAATTTCATGGATTAGCAAGTTTTTACTAAAAAATTATCAATAATTTCAGTTCAATTTGCAATGCTATGACTGAGACAATGAGAGGAGATAAGAGAGAATTCAAGTGGACACATGGAGATGATAAGAGTTTTGTGACTTTGAAATAGAAGGTTTCTGAATTGCCTATGTTAGCCTTACCTAATTTCAATAAGGTATTCCAAGTTGAATGTAATGCAAGTGGTAGTGTAATAGGAGTTGTGTCGAGTTAAGAAGGTAAACCTGTTACTTTATTTAGTGAGAAGTTGAATGATGCCAAATGGAAATATTCTATGTATGATGAAGAATTCTATGTTATTGTTCAAGCCTTGAATAAATGGAGACATTATTTGATGCCGAGTAAATTTATGTTTTATACTGATCATAAGGCTTTATAGTATTTGGGTAGTTAGAATAAGTTGAATCAGAGACATATGAAATGGGTTGAGTATTTTCAAAATTTCACATTTGTGATAAAACATAAGAATGGAGTATCCAACCGACTTGTTGATGCATTGAGTAGAAGAAGATCTTTGCTGACTGAAATGAGAATCGTGGTTCCTGGTTTTGATGATATGAAGAATTTATATGAAACTGAACCTGATTTTTTTGAGCCATGGAGAATGTGCAAAGGACCTATTCCAGATCAACCGATTAGGTTTGAAGACTATTTCATTCAAGAAGATATGTTGTTCAAAGGAATTCAGTTATGTATACTGAGAGGGTCAATGAGAATCAATTTGATAAAGGAGAAGCATAGTAGTGGTTTGGCTGGACATTTTGGCATTGATAAGACATTGAGTTTACTTAAGGAAAGCTATTTTTGGCCTTAGTTGTATAAGGATGTTTAGAAATTTGTGAAGAGTTGTGGAGTTTGTCAAGTTGCAAAAGGAGTAATTCAGAATACTGGATTGTATACACTGATTTCTGTTCTAGAGAAAACTCCAAGTGATATTAGAATAGATTTTGTTCTTGGATTTCCAAGGATAGAAAGAGGTAATGATTCCATAATTGTTGTTGTGGATAGATTTTCCAAGATGACACATTTCATACCATGTAGGAAAATATCAGATGCAGTGCATATAATAGATCTTTTCTTCAAGGAGATTGTCAGATTGCATTGATTAACGAGGAGTATCATCTCTGACTGAGACAATAAGTTTGTTGGTTATTTTTGGAAAAATCTTTGGAAGAAGCCTGACACCGAGTTAAAGTATAGTTCTACATTTCATTAACAGACTGATGGACAAATAGAGGTTGTAAATAGAAGTTTGGGTAACCTGTTGAGATGCTTAGTTGGAGACAAACCGAGTAATTGGGATTTGTTGTTAGCACAAGCAGAGTTTTCATATAATAATTCAGTGAATAGGAGTATTGGAAAGACACCTTTTCATATTGTTACTGGCATACAACCAAGATGTATATTATAATTGAGAGATATTACTAGAGAAGAGAAGAGGAGTGTTGAAGGAGAATAAATTTATGAGTTTATGAATTCATTGCATGAGGAAGTGAAACATAAGTTTGAGAAAAGTAATAAAAACTAAAAGGATAATATACATAGATCAGGAAGACATAATATTTTTGAGGTTGGCGATGAAGTGTTGGTTCATTTGAAGAAAGGTAGATTTCATGTTGGAACTTATGGTAAATTGAAGATGAAGAAATTTGGTCCCTGCAAGAAATTGAGGAAGTTTGACAATGGAAATTCTTATGAAATAGAGCTACTTTATGACATGGACATATAACCTATATTCAATATTTTAGATTTGTATGAGTATCATGAACCTGATGAAGAAGTGACAGTTCTGAGTGATTATACTAAGAAAAAAATAAAAGAAGTTTAACATAATTTGGGACAAAGAATTTGCAGAAGCACAAGAGGAAATAATTACATGGAATACTTGGTAAAGTGGAAGAACAGACCGATTGAATACTCTACATGGATTTCTCAATCTGAGTTGGATTTAGCTTAGGTTATACCTCACTCATGATTCATAGAATCATTTCTTTTCAACCCTAGGTGTTTGATGGGGGAGCATCTTGGGTTCATGGAAATTCCATGTCAACCAAAATATGTTTTCTTTTGAGCTCATTAAATTGGTGGATACTTTCGGTAAAATGCTCGGTAACTATTCTAGAGTTCTTGGTTGAAGGTTCTTATCTCAAGGTTGACTGTCGAAATTAGTTACTATTCTTGGCCTGGTTTCACTGAATCATCTCGGTGGTTTTTTCTATTTTCTTGGTGGTTTCTTGTTTCCTATCTCACTGAGCGAGTTTTTTTTTTTTTTATCTTCGAGCCAACATGTGCAGTTAATTTTGGTTACGATATTAATGTTGGGATCACTCATTGGAAATGTGTGGACCTAAATATGGTTTGTTGCTTTATCCAATGCTGGATCTTGAGGATTTTTTGGTAGCCTCTTGCATAAATATAATGATCTATTCTTAGGTTGAGGGTAGATAAATTTAGGAAGAAATAATCTAGAGATTGTGGATCTCGCATGTATGAGGGTTGTTTCGCAATAGATTTTTAATGTATTGGCCATAACTGGGAAGGTCTTACAACCTAAAATGTATGGAGTTTGATGAATAAATATAAAGTATTTATATTCCTTCTCTCCTTCTATGTGTTTGAGCTTTCAACTTGTGATTCTGCAAGTAGGTTTTGTATTTGGGAGTGCCTTTGGCACTGGGTACTAACCCTCATTGCATCACTTACTGATCAGTCCATCTATATTAACACTATCAAAATTTCTCAACTCATTTATATCACATTCTCTAATAGAATAAGTAGGTAGTAAATTTCTCAACATTTTGCTTACCACACCATCTTCCTGGATAGTTCCACTAGCACCTCTAATAGCACCAACAACTTCTTTTATTCTTTGACCATATTGTACAATGTTCTTTCCTTCTACCATCTTCATGTCACTGTACTTTCCTCTAAGACTATCTTCCTTATCTTTTTGCACATGAATATCTCCTCCATATATTAGTTTCAACTTTTCCCAGACATCATAGGCAATATCAAGTCCATGAACATCAAAATATTCAATATCAAATAAAGCACTTACAATAGCTTCTTGTTCTTGAGTATTCTCTGATTGTTCCTTTAGTTCATTTGTAGTGAGATTTCCAGTAGGAGTGGTATACTTGCATGTGACATACATCTAGTATTGTGATCCCATACCTTTTAGATATAACTTCATCACTCCATAACAGGTAGTTATCTTTAGAGAACTTGGGAGGTTCCTTCTTCATCATTGGATCTTTTCCTCAAGCTGTTAGGCTTACCAAAAAGAGGACCAAGGATCTGATACCAATTGTTAGTATTATTATATCCAAGATTACTGAGAGGGGGGGGATCAATAATCTAACAAATCAATTTTTTCATAAAACATTGAACAACTTGAATCAATTAACATCCATTACATGAATAAAAAACCAATGAAGATTAACATCCACAACCATGCAACACAATAACACTAGTAATTTCTCATGGAAACCCAACTAGGAAAAACCACGTGTGGCAATGACACCCACAAATAAATTTTCACTCTTCTAAAGTACGCTTGGTTAAGAGATTAGCCTTGTTAGGAACTTACAAATGCCTGGTTAAGAGAAAGACCCTATTAAGAGCCCACCGATTAAGGGATTTACCTATAGTCCTGCTAGGAGATTTATCTTGTTAGGAGTAACCCTATTAAGGGATTTAAAACCCTAATTAAAGAGTCACCTGGTTAAAGTATTTACAAATCAAACCTATTAGGGTCTACCTGGTTAAGATATTTTCTTACATAAACTATTAGGAATCAATAAGTACAATTATTTATATGTAGCATGCCTCCTCTACTTTTTCAGATCCAATTAAAGCACAATACCTTTGCTTCTTGCAAACTATCTTTACTCTTCGCTCGAACGCACCTTCTCATCCATGATCTACACTTTCATTATACAAAACTTTGTATATAAATACATTACAAGTTCATTAGGGCATTTAACCGCCTTACAAAATGTATTACAATATTTCTCACTCAATCCTTAAACCCTAAAATGTATTATCAATCTAGAACATTGGACTACAATCTTTAGGTTGACCTTCAAATTCATCGCACATCGATTTGATAAGGAAAAGTCAAACCACAACACACTTTCTAATGTTCTTGCACAAATTCAAGAAATTTGATCATAGCGATCATAAAAATGCCAACTCATCAATCCACATCAATCTGCAATGTCACTACAATCCCTAGAACACATAATCACTTACCGCAACATGATACATCATCACCAGTTGAGGATCTAACAGATTGTTCTAAGAACTTTTAATTTTCACTAAAAGAACTTCTGTTCATTGAAACTTGGTCTTCCAATCACCAATCATGATGTGGTCACAACAAAAACCCCATAACATAGTCAATATAGAATATCCTAAATTGCAACACTGGAATCCAAACCTATTTGACACAAGCATCAAATCATTCCTCCTTGGCTATACCCTATTCTTCCTGTTGATCAATCAACCTTAAATCAATCATAAGTCACACCATACGTATGATAAACCTATGTGGTCATAGATATAACATCTAGAGACATCACTTAGTCTTCCATTACGATCGCACACACCAAGTCTTACCACAACAATGGATCCAACCTCTTGAACATATATCAGCATAACAAGCACACTGTCAACCAACAAACACTAAGTTGTCATCAATGACAACATCATAACTGATCAACCTATCATCAATTATGCATCAAACACATACCATAACATACTCAACTTACCTTTGCATCAATTATGCAAACATATACACATATAAAATTCAAGAATAGATTTTTGTACACCTCTTGAATTATTGATGTTATTTACTTAAAATTATTTGACTAAAAAAGAAAGAAAGAAAGAAAGAAACTATATTAACATTCACGAGTGAACAAACCAGGTTATATACTCAAAAGTACATAAATAATAGAAGTTAAAACTAAGATAACAATGAAAGGCCACCACTCATTATGCTTATTACATGCAAAGAAAGTAAATTCTCATTAATAATACAATTGCTTATACAAGTAGGCTGCAAAACAAAATGCGCTTACCTGATTAGCATAAGTTTGATGAATAGGCTTTTGTCTGCATTAAGCTTTCAAAAGAAAGTAACACACTTTATAATTCTCAAAATAATTTACTTTATGTCCGACCTTTGGAATTTCAAATATAGAACACATCAGAAAATAGTTTCTTTAATAGCATTTCATATAATAGCTCATTAAAAATACAACTGGAAACACCTGAACATAGAATAAAAGCATTGTAATAAATGTAACATAGAATACAATCATTGTAATAAATGTAAAACTAATTGATAATTTTTTTAAACTATTTAAAATTTGGATGAAAAATAGAAAACATAAAAAAATTCTATAAAAAATGTTTAGTTGCAAGCGGTTAGTCCATTGGTAGAAATTAACCAACACACTTCAAAAGACAGATATGAATAAGTGTATAGAGAGTTGGAGAAGATCTACATAGCATGACAAAGGAGGCCACATAAAATGACTATATAGTAAATAATTATGTAAATTAATTTTAAAATATAACAATATATCACCTATTTGAACAACAATTATAGTTATGTAAACCAATAACAACGATTCTAATTTTGTTGAATTTCGCCTTAGAAAGAATGCATGCCAAGGTAAATGTATCACCTGCTACAAATGTATCTTAAATAAATGTTGGCTTCTTAGCCAAAGGATCATATAACCAAAAAAGGTATGGAGCTTCAAACATCACAACAATTGTAAAAGTTACAAATTTTGCAAGCATGGAACTATAAATGGTGCTGGTAAAGTTTCATGGGTTTGTATTCCAAGTTTGTGAGATAATGCTAGGCATATTAGGAAAAATAGAAAAAAAAATCATGGAAGATCTATTTGGAGAAATCAAGGATATTTGAAAGAGTGATAATTGTCAAAGAAAAGAGATTGCTATAACATGAACATCATGCATTGTCGTGGTTCAGTTGAAGTAATGTTACTGTTAACAATTTCACTACATGCTCAAAATTGTTGAGCTGATATAGATTGATTAATTCTTAAGGTGATTATTGTAACTGGCCTAATTCTTTGATCAGATTTTAGTTACAAAGAAGATGTATTGTGGTTTGTTGTTTTGAGAGTAAATTAGTTTTGACAACAAAAAAAAAGATATGTTTTACAAATGAAAGAATATTTCTCATTAAATAATGCATAAATAAATACAAAAGGATTCATGTCTTTACATATGATACAAAAATTAGAGAGTGTGATTATTTAAGAACATGAAGGTGTCATGATACAACAATACCACTGTGTACTGAAAGCATTAGAAAATCTAAAGGATAATGATTTGAATATCAGGACAAGAATCTCCAAAGGTAAAGTTATAAACCATGAATAATAGCATTTTTGTACAGTGCATTCATGAAATACAAAGCATAATCAAACAAAAATATGTAATCAAGGAGATAAAATAAAATTGCCAAATACTTAGTATTTGGAAGCCAAGAATACATGAAGCTTACAATAAGTTCCTGTACAAAAGATTCTATCTTAAAATTGAGCATATATGTCAGGTACATAATCTTCACAATCATAATAGGAATGATAATGCTAATGACCAAATGATGTTGTTTTTTGCTATAGACTGTGTATAGTTGTAACTATGAATTTTCTTTTCCATGAAGACAAAGTGATGTTGCAGAGATATTCAAAGTCAAGTATGGAATATCCAAAATGAGAACTAGAGTTTGAAACAATAAATGATGAATCTCTTTGATATAAACAATGAATGCAGAGATCCAAAAATAAGGAAACTTCCAGTCATAGTCATAGAATTGATATAGAGTTTAATGATGGAAAAGCTACAGTTACTTTCACAGATACAACACCAAATCATTCATATATATTGCAGATTTATGAGGAACAATGAAAGTACAGTTACAAAAAATAATTTATATAACATTTCATTGTTTAAAACTGCAAATATATGTTCAGATTCCATGTGCCTTAAAAAGTTTTTTAAAATCCCTCCAACATTCATCTTAAAAAATAGAGGGTTTTGGTTGGCTAAACAATTGTCTCAGAAACCCATAGCATTGGACTGCTTATTTTAGGATTGGACACCTTAAATAGTTGCTAATTAGATCATTCAGTATCATTTAATTATCGATCAGGGACGTAAACTTGGAATGACATCTGCAAAGTATATTCTTCAAACTCTCTTAATCCTCATGACTAATCCTATGAAATTGAAATTCATTGAGCTTCAGGAAATCTATGCTAACACAAGTAAATTCACTTACTCTAGGAAAACAAGTAATCATTGATAGGAATTACTCTAACCGCCTATGCTACAGGAACAATCTACGAGTTCTATTACTAGTGGCTGCATGAACAACAAAGTTCCACTTCAATTCTAAATAAACATGAAAATGATTCCTACTCTATCAAAGTAATTCGCTCACCAAGTGGGCCCCCTTGGATGAGTGAATGGAAACACAATCAAGATAAAAAGATTGAACTCAAACTGCGCATTCTATTCATTCCTAGAAACTAAATACACTTGGATAGATAAAATAGTATTACAGCTACAAAAGCTTCTATTCAGCAAAATCGACTAACTTGACTAACTCCCAAGAGTTACAACAGTCATCTTATTTAAATGAAAAATATAACTACTCCCTAAATCTAAGATCACTCCATTAATGAAGATCGTTAAAGATACATAATGTCTTATAACAGAAATAATAGTTATTGAGAATAAGTCCTCCCAGAATATAGTACATTGTGGGTCCTAGATCAGCGTGCTACATTTAACAAAAAACTATATTGACTTGTTCCTCACACAAAGATCTTGTAGCAACACCTTAAATTACTCAGGTTCTTACTTGACTTCTTTAACATGAAGGCATCTTGTAGCAATGACTGGTTTTGACTTCTTCAGCACCATTATGCTGATCTTTCAAATGTGCCATGACTGATCCCTACAAAATGATTAATGCACACACAACCTTCGATACATACATATTCACATCATTGATATTAGGAAGAAAGTGTTAAGCTCTAATTAATACTCTTGCAAGGCATATGGCTACATGAAGAAAACTACCAAAAAACATAGCATAGGCAAAGGATCATTCACTAGTGTATATAATTACTGTATTCTACCATTTATGTTCATTAGTCTTAAGAAAATATACCATTTTATTCTATCATCCATTTTCCTACTTTATGTCTTTACATATATAAAATATACCTATAAAACCATAAGTCCATGTATCTATTTTGCAAATAAATTGTTTGAAGAGAAATAGAAAGTACTTAGAAAGATGGCCATTTAAGAGGCTCATCATTCCCCCCAACTATCATATTGCTGGTCTCCAACAATCATAAAGTTTTGGATCATGGCTCTCAGCCTCAGGTCACTGGCAATCTTCTCTCCTGACTCATCATCAATGTAGTTTAAGTACCCATGATTCTCCCTAAGTCTGTCCCATCTCTGAACGTCTATGGCCATGTCATGATCTTCAACATTTTCATTCACTGCTAGTAATGGCTACATGAGAACAAGTGGATGGAATCTTAATAGAAAACAATAATTAAGCATTTTCCTTCCCAACATGATGTACCATGGAGCTCGTCTAGTAGCAAGAGTCAGTTTTTGTGGAGAATGGGGTTCTCTAACCTTCAGGTCATGGGACATCCTTATCCATCTCTTCCTACAAGTAGTGATTGCAGCCCCGATATCATGTGATGAGTACTGAAACCAATCTGTATATGCTTGCTCTCTAACTGGGTAAAATTTGTTAAATCCACATGGATTCACAGTGACTGAAAGCCAATAAAGAAAATTTTGTCTAGAATGTTGAACTTCAGGTCTCATAAGTAAGGGCGTCTCTATTTCACTATTTCTATAAGGTAAAGCTTGATGTTCCCCACTTATTTAATTTTGCATCTAAGACATTACTGCTCTTAATTGGACATCCCCCACATAAAGGAGGGAATTCCAGTCCCTGTCATCTGGTACAACAAGATTATGCAAATACAAATCACACAATAAATTCTTTAAAGACATAGGAGCTGATTGAAATGCACCATAAAACTCATGGGGTGTTGAAATAGAGGGATTCCATCCTTCCACAATCCTTGTTAAATTGAAATTAATGAATTATTCCTTAATAAATAGTGCATATACCAGTGACGATGATTTGCATGCCATAACCTCTAGAATTAATTTAGTTATCTGATCAACCCTTGTTTTCAATACTGTAATTTGATCTATTTTCTGCTCCAATTGATGAGCTTTCTCATCAATGGTTCATTTCAATTTTTATTTCTCTAACTCCCACTGTGCCCTTTCCCATAACAATTGTTGATACAAACTCAACCCTGTAGTTAGGGGTGTAGATAGGTCTGGTAGTGGCATGGGTTCTTGATTACAAATGTCAGTCCATCTTGGTGCAAGCTAAGGGGTTTTATTATATTTTCCTGTGTGGAGGACTCCCCTTTCCACACAACAAGGGTTTTTACTACATTATCCCCTTGACAGGATTTAGCTGCTCTAGCCAGTGTGTCAAACCCATCCTTATTAATTTTTTCTAGCACCTTTTCAATAAAATCCCTATTGAGTTCAGGGAATTCATCAGAAGGTACATTTTTTGAGTCATCAGGAATATCTTGCCTAACAGAGTTATCAACAAAATCCTTTGCATCATCAAAATCTCCATCACTATCGATGAGGATATAGTCAACATTAGGGTTAAATTTTTCTTCTAAATTCTTATTATGGGAAACAGTATCACTGTTTGCATTTTTTTGAACCATTTCGTCAAAAGAGGATCTCTCCATAGATTTAGAGGATTCTATATTCATAGTTTGAATAGGAGTCTCAACTTCCTTGTTGTTTACGGAAATCCTTTCACTTCTTCTAGCATGGGTTTGGAAGAGCATGGAGAATTATTGCATTTCCTCCTACTGCAAGACACCTCCTCCATTGCTTCTATAGGAGGTTTTTATGGTGTTTCCCCCTCATCTGAGGTCAAGGTTTTGTTGTCTCTATCACTATCATTCTTATTGTTGGGATGCTTCTCTCGAATTACTTCCTCTATTTCTAGGGTTTTATCTTTGTCTTTCTTGGAAGTAGACCTAGTTTTTACAGAAGGTGGGGTTTCAGGAATATCTGTTGGAGATTTGATTCTGAGCAGTTGATTGATTGTATGTTTGTCATTGATGACAACATATAATACAAAGTAGCAATTCTGTATTACTTATCAGAATGATGACATGAAGACTTGCGTGGTTAGATACATGTTTTTGACATGTTTATTATGTTATGCTCATACACGCAGATCCAGATATGATGTTTTAGTCAAGTTGTGTAATTCTGTTATTGGCATTCACAGTTCTGGAAGAGCATCTGTTCAGAGTGGATGTATGTAACGTGTTTCTTTAGTTGCACCTATCTTTAGGATATGCAAGTGTATATTCATGATTAGTTATGAGTTGATGATATTCATCTAAAGGCGCCAAACATGTTTCAAGAGGATTGCTAAGTTAGAGATAAATTGGTGAGGCTGACTTAGTGAAGCGTCACGACTATTCAGTTTATACTTGCGCAGTTGTAATTATGCTTGCATGCTTAGTAGAGCTGACAAGGATGTTATGAAGAGTTGTCTTATAGGTCCCATGATCTCATACTTTAAGAAAGATACTTATAGCAAGTCAATTGTGATACGCCAAGTGTGAATGATACAAATAGAGAAGAAAGATGTACATAGCAGATTATCAGAGTTGGTTCATTCATCAAGAGTCTATGTGAAGAAGAAGTGAAAGATTGTAATACACTAGAATTGATCAAGATAGTAGGTCTAATCTACAGTTCATCATCAGATACAGTGCATATCTATTATATAGAAGGTTGTAGCCTTCACCATCAAGCAGTGAGATTTTGGATAGTGAGTCCACAACCCCTAACAGGGTTATTTGTAAAAGACTCCTAACAGGGTCCGACCCTTAACTAGGTCACTATGCTTATTGCATTGTAAAGTACAACTCCTAACAGGGTTGAAATATCTTCTAACATGGATTACTATAAACAAGTATAGTTCATTGTGGGTGTTAATTCCCATCAGGGTTTTTACCATTTGGTTTCCCCGTAATCAAATTGTGTGTTGTGTACTGTGTTATCTGATTAAGCATTTACTTTGTTGTATTCTAAAGTTAAAGAAGAAAAAGAATTAAATTTATTGATAACTGATTCACCCCCCCCCTTTTAGTAATCCTTTGGGACTATTCTAAAAATTGACATCAGAGCCAAGTGCCTTGGAGAAGAAGCCTAACAACTTAAGGTAGATCAGATGTCTTACTTCAGAAAAGAAAGCCCTAAGTTCGATGGAGAAAATTATCTGGATTGGAAAAACAAAATGATAACACATATACAGTGTGTTGGCTTTGAGATATTTGAAATTTCTACACAAGAAGTTGTAATTCCATCTCTGAAAGACCTTGCAAAGGATGATGCTACTAACAGACAAAAGGATATATTTACCAATAATGCAATTGCTAAAGAAGCCCTAATCAATGCATTATCTAACAGTGAATTTTCTGAGATCAAGAAAATTGATAGAGCATATACCATATGGAAGTATTTAGAAGATATGTTTGAAGGAGATATTCAAGAAAAGAATGCACGCATGAAGAAATGGAAAAAGAAATACAACAGTCTTGAGATGTTACCTAAAGAGAACATTAGAGCTTACAATCATAGGATAAATGAAGCAGTCTCTGGAATTAGAAACAATGGTGGAGAGATATCAGAAGAAGACATAATGGACAAGTTGCTAACTACTTTAACATTAGACTATGAAAACAAGATAAGTATTTTAGAAGAAACCATGCAATTCTCACAGGACTTCAAGAGAGAGACTTTGATCAGCAAAATATTTGCATTTGAGATATCAAGATTGAAGACTGAACCTAAAAGTGAAACAACTTTCAAAGCCTTAGTCCATGGTAAGAAATCCTTACACATCTCCAGTCATAATGAGAAAGAAGAAGTTGATGAAGAAC
>MU228374.1:4054589-4072335 GCA_018584345.1 Thuja plicata | reverse complement strand
AAGTTGGGAGTAATTCCCTCTCCTGAGTCTATTTAGAAGAAGCAACAAGAACATCAGTCATTAAGTGACTGATGAATGGTTGACTACTCTACTTCTGGAGTAGTACCTATGCCTAAAGATCTATGGCGCCCTTTGCCATTGATGTCAAAGGGGGAGTATATAGTAAGAGGGAGTATGTACTAAGGGGGAGCATATACTCTGGGGGAGTATATACATGGAACAAAAACACAGTCAGAGGAACTGTAGTAGTTTAAAGAAATCTTTGATGAGGATATTGAGAAGATTGTAAAAGAAAGAGGTCACCATGAATAGAGGATGTTTTTGATATCATATGTTGCCATCAATGTCAAAGGGAGAGATTGTTGGATATTTTATTCTGAGCAGTTGATTGATTGTATGTTTGTCATTAATGACAACATATAATACACAGTAGCAATTCTATATGTACTTATCAGAATGATGACATGAAGACTTATGTGGTTAGATACATGTTGTTGACATTTTTATTATGTTATGTTCATACACGTAGATCCAGATATGATGTTTTAGTCAAGTTGTGTAATTCTGTTATTGGCAGTTACAGTTCTGGAAGAGCATCTATTCAGAGCTGACGTATGTAACGTGTTTCTTGAGTTGCGCCTATCTTTAGGATATGTGTGTGTATATTCATGATTAGTTATGAGTTGATGATATTCATCTAAAGGTGCCAAACATGTTTCAAGAGGATTGCTAAGTTAGAGATAAATTGGTGAGGCTGACTTAGTGAAGCGTCGCGTCTATTCAGTTTATACTTGCGTGGTTGTAATTATGCTTGCGTGCTTAGTAGAGCTGACAAGGATGTTATGAAGAGTTGTCTTATAGGTCCCATGATATCATACTTTAAGAAAGATACTTATAGAAAGTCAATTGTGATATGCCAAGTGTGAATGATACAAATAGAGAAGAAAGATGTACAGAGCAGATTATCAAAGTTGGTTCATTCATCAAGAGTCTATGTGAAGAAGAAGTGAAAGATTGTAATACACTGGAACTGATCAAGGCATCAGGTCTACTCTATAGTTCATCATCAGATATAGTGCATATCTATTATATAGAAGGTTGTAGCCTTCACCATCAAGCAGTGAGCTTTTGGACAGTGAGTCCACCACCCCTAACAGGGTTATTTGTAAAAGACTCCTAACAGGGTCCGACCCTTAACTAGGTCACTATACTTATTGAATTGTAAAGTACAACTCCTAACATGGTTAAAATATCTTCTAATAGGGATTACTATAAACAAGTATAGTTCATTGTGGGTGTTAATTCCCACCGGGGTTTTTACCATTTGGTTTCCCCGTAATCAAATTATGTGTTGTGTACTGTGTTATCTGATTAAGCATTTACTTTGTTGTATTTTGAAGTTAAAGAAGAAAAAGAATTAAAGTTATTGATAACTGATTCATCCCCCCTCTCAGTTATCCTTTGGGACTATTCTAACAATATCATCACCTTTCTTGTTTTTACCTTTCTTCCTACTGGAAATAGGAATACCGATGTCACAATCTCTCTTCCTAGGTGGTTTAGGGTTAGAGGAAGAAGCTTCAGGAATGATTCCTATTCTTTGAATTATTTTACAAACCCCAATTACTGTGTTCTCTCTTCTTCCTACACCCTGGCCTCTAGGGTCGACCATTCTAGGCACTATTTCATCCATTTTTAAAAATCCATCCCAAGTTCCTATCATTTTCTTATTCAATTCTCTTTCCAAAATTAATTTAATTAAGAAATAATGAGAAAATGACTAATATTTTCCTGATTGAACCAAAGAAGCTTGTTTCTTCACAATATTAAACAAAAAAGATAGGTAAATTTATTGGTCTTTTGTCATGGTGGAGATCGCTCAAGATTTTAAAGTGTAGACCGTGAAGATATTTGTAGTGCCCTTAGCAGATAAAATATTGTATGATAAATGAAGATGGCTGGATATAATCCAAGGCAAATGATGTCCTTGAAGTGCCTTTCTTTTTGCCAATATCTAACCATGGATTACCATGCAAGGTGAACTATGCCCTAGTTGAGTGTAAATCAAGGTCCTTAGTCATTTCTCACCTTCTTGCGACAAACCTGTCACTTCTTCCACAATGTCTTCTGTAAATTCAATTCTCAATCCTTTCACCACTGCGAAACCATTCTACAGAGTATTTAAAAATTATAGAGCAATTTCCTCATCAAAACCATTGAGGCTCAGACAGTAATTTAACCAACCTTTTCCTTTAGAACATTTCACAACTAGATTCATCTCCTAGTAAAAATTTGTGATCAATTGGCTCATGTCTCTGAAGATCACCCCGCATTGTTATAGACATATTTTTTTTGCAGAAGCTCTTACAAAAGCATTAAAATGGAAAATCAAGATTCAAAAATTTTTACAGACTCAACGCGTTGCAGATGAAAACAACATAGTATAAAAGATTATTTACTCCAGGAAATTAAAAGTGTTTTAATGCATGAAATTTCATAATACCCTCGCTCATGTCAAGGTGTGCCACCCCAAACATGACGTGAACATATCATCATAAATTAAATTCCAGCTTTTAATATCTTTTAATTCCTTTCAATCATGATGATGCAATCACAGAATGACAAGACTATTTAAAGCATGATGAAAGTCATCTCAAAAAGACAAGAAATATATTTTCATCCTTTTCATGCTAATGTTTAAATTTGAAAAATATGGAATATTCCCCTCCCCCCAACTAAGTTTAGGGAATGGGTCCCACCAGGCCAGGTCATGCAAGAATAACAATTAAAAAACATGTAATCCTAATAAAAATGAATAAAATAAAATATGAACAAAGGTATGTGTCATGAATCTGGTAAGCGTTGTAGGAAGATTGTTCTGAAATATGATATGCATTGATGGAGTGATGCAATGGTGCATAAAAATGGTAGAGAGAGGAGGTGAGGTGAATTGTTATTATGGAGAAAGAATTTCACATGAAGTGAAACATTTATTATGGAATATTTGATAGAAATCAAGGATTAGTGGAAATCTGGGTGGAAGACCCAAATTCTTCTGCTGCAGGAGTGTTGTTTGTATCATGTTGCTGGAACTACTGTAGGAAGTCTTCACAACTCATCGGTTTGTGATAGATCTTGAGTCGATGATGGTTGAAAAGAAATTTGAATAGTACAAGATCAATAGTAGATAGTTGAATTGCTTCATTTTCAAACACATAAACTATCTCATAAGGTCCTAGCCACCGTGTCTGAAATTTACCTTGGGTATGCTTGTAGCGTGAGTCATATAGTAGGGCCTAATCACCAATTGAAAATTTATTTTCCTTGATGAATTTTTTGTGCCACTTCTTCCTCTGCTTTTGAATCAATTCAATATTGTGAAGTACAGATTTACGATACTCATCCAGTCCATTCAGCTGCAAAATCCGTTCCTCCTATGCTCTGGTAAGGTAAATATCTAATTCCAATGTTGTCCTGAGAGTCTTGTGTTGAAACTTGATAGGCATAGATGAAAATTTTCCATAAACCAGTTCAAAAGGGGTAAAACCAGTTGCTATTTTCCCTATTGTTCTGTAAGCCCAAATGGATTCAGGAAGGCGGGTAGCCCAGTCCTTCTTGTGAACAACAACTATTTTGGTTAGGATTGCTTCAATTTCCCTATTTGTTATCTCTATCTGTCCATTGGCCTGGGGATGATATGGTGAAGATTTACCATGTCTCACTGTGTATTCATGCATCAATTCAGTGATAAGATTAGAAGTAAACTATGCACCTTGATATGTTACTATCTCATAATGTACTCCAAACCTGGTAAAGATATATTCATATAGAAATTTGGCTACTTTATGATCTCAGGCATGCCACATTTCTTTAGCTTCTACCCATTTTGTTGCATAGTTAGTACACACTAAGATATATGACATACCATGAGAAGATGACTCGATAGGTCCAACGAAATCGATGCCCCATTTTTAAAATGGTGTCACCACCACCTGAGGCTGCAAGGGAATTTCATCTGACTTGGTTGGGTGTCCCATGTGCTGGCATCGATCACAGTGCCTTGTATGCTTAGCTGCATCCTGATGGAAGGTAGGCCAATAGTATCCTGTTGTCAAGATTTTGTATGCGGTCTGCTTTGCTACAAAATGGCCACCACATGGTTCACCATGAAAAGCCCTAAGGATTTCATAAGTCTCAACCTTGTGAACACATCTTCTGGTGACCTGATCAGGACGTGTGTAAAACATAAATCCTGAAATCCATGAAAATTCAAGCTTTTCTCAACCAGAAGTCTACAATCTGTAGGCAATAAATGAGGTGGTGTCCTTCCTGTAGCAAGGTAGTTTGCGATGTCACTATACCATGGATTATAAGTATCAACAGAGAATAAGTTCTCATCAGGGAAGCCGTCATCAATTGCTGTAGGATCATTTGGAATGTGTAATCTAGATAATAAGTTAGCCACCACATTAGCTTTGCCTGGTTTATCAATGATTGTCACATCAAACTCCTGCATAAGGAGTAACCATCTTGCTAACCTGCCTATGATGGAAGGCTTGTTCATCAAGTATTTGATTGTTGAATGATCAATGTATACAAATACTTCATAACCAGTAATGTAATGCCTAAATTTATTGAGGGCATAGATTACTGCTAGCAATTATTTTTCAGTGACAGTATAGTTTAGTTCAACACCTTGTAAGTTTTTACTAATATAATAAATAACATGCTCAACTGTACCTTCCTTTGTCCTAACACCACTCCAATGGCATAGTTAGATGCATCAGTGTGAATATGAAATGGCAGCTTCCAATTAGGTCCTCTGAGGATAGGTGTCTTTGTCAGAACATCTTTTAGCTGCTGAAATGACAGTTCACAGTCAGCTATCCATTCAAACTCTGCTTCTTTCTTCAATAGGGTGTACAATGGGGCTGCAAGTTGGCTGAAGTCTTTGATGAATCTCCTGTAGTAACCAACGTGTCCAAGGAAACTCCTAACATCCTTCTATTTTACTAGATTTGGAAATGTCCAGATGACCACAATCTTTGCAGGATCAACTTGAACACCAAAGGATGAAAAGTAATGTCCTAAAACAACTCCCTCTTCCATCATCATGTAGCACTTCTCACTATTAAGGGAGAGGTTATACTCCTAAAATATTTTGAGAACTTTCTCCAAGTCAGCATGAGCCTCCTCAAATGTGGTACCATGTGTAGTGAAGTCATCCATGTATATTTCCACACAGTCAGCAAAGATGTCAGAGAAAATACTGATTACCGCCCGCTGGAAAGTAGCAGGTGCATTACACAATCCAAATAGAAAGATTAAATAAGAAAATATGCCCCAAGGACAGGTGAATTTTGTTTTATCCTGATCTTGTGGTGATATCTGGATTTGGTTATATCCACTGAATCCATCTAGAAATGAGAAATACCTTTTACTGGCGAGATTGTCAAGTACTTGGTCAATGAAAGGTAATGGAAAGTGATCCTTTTTAGTGGCTTTGTTAAGCTCCCTATAGTGCACACAAATTGTCCATTTCCCCCCTTTCTTTGGAAGAATCACTAAAGGAGAAACCCACTGCCTATCAAAAATAGGATAGATGAAACCAACACTAAGAAGTTTCTGTAACTCACTCTTCACTATATCTCTTAGAGCAGGGTTAATTCTTCTTTGGGCTTGTCTAATTGGTCTAGACTTAAAACTTTTGTAAATCCTATGGGTACAAAGCTTTTGGTCTAACCATTTCATATCGATATAGTCCCATGCAAAGGCTTTCCAGCTTTCTTTTAAAAGTTGGAGAAGACTGGTCATCTGAGATGTTGTGAGGTTCTTATTGACATTCAACTCTTTTCCTAAGGCAATTTCAACCCTTTTTACTTTATCCAGCATCATAATTTTTACAAATGAGGGTGAATTTATCTCATGTGGCAACAAGGTATGAAGGTAATCAGATGCTATAGGTAGCTTAGGTGAGGTTTTCTTAGGTAGTATGGTTTGGAGGGAACATTTAGGGTCTTGACAAGATGATGGGTCAGATCCATACTGATTGGTGAGAATTGCCACTAGTATGTCATCTTCCTCTTGTGAGGTCATAAATGGACCTCTTCCAATAACCATGAGTTGTTGCACTAAATTTCCTTCAAGGGTAGCATCAGCTAGATCTATCCAGATAACTTGGTCAAGTTCAACTTGGGGTTTGGCTGGAGAATACAAAGTTAGTTTCTTGGTATTTATCCCATCAGATATTATCATTTTTCCTGAGCGACATGCAATGAAAGCATCTACTGTGGCAAGCCAAGGTCTTCCTAAGATTAATGGATATCCTCCTAGAGTGGCTTTTGGGTATAGGATTATGAAATCTGAGGGGTAATCCAAGGAATCAAGCATTACAATGATGTCTTCTACCATGCCATCTGGCTTAACAGTGGAATTATCAGCTAAATGGAGTATTGTAGGTGTTTCCCTTAAACCAATGATGCTAAGTCTCAAAAAAAATTCCATAGTCATTACATTGATGGATGATCCTAAATCAATCAAGACATTCTATATTTGTATACCATTGATATGAATGGTAACTACTGGACTTCCTATATAAGAGTATTTAGGCATTAAAACTTTATTTAACATGAGATCAGAAAGTTGCCCAAGGACATGGACAATGTCAAGGTCTTTCTTCTTTCTACTGGGCTACTTGATATAGGCTTCCTTGATTGAATTATTATAAATTGGGACTTCTTTGAGGGCATCCAACAAAGGAATTTGAATAGTCATTTGCTTAAGCTGGTCAATCAAATCAACTACAATAGGATTTTCTTTTGAGGGTGCTAATTTAACAAATCTCTATGGATAACACATATTTTTCAATAATGGTGTAGATTGTGGAATAGGTGGAGTAGCAGTGGTTCTATTCTCAAGTATTTCCTCAGTATCAAAAACTTCAGTTATTATAGGTTCCTTAAGTGTAGGCAATATAGTTCCTAATCATAAGTGAATATCATTCACTTGTAGGGAATAATCTTGTTGCTTGTTATGATGATTTGGAGTTGGTTGTGTAGGCAGTTGTATTGGCTTCTGAGGGTTATTATTGGCTATAGGAGGTGGAGGCATAATAGCTTGCTACTGAGGTGGAGGCATAATAGCTTGGTGTTTATTAGGCTGATTGGGTCCCCACTGAGGTTTCTATTGCCAGTTACCATGTGGTTTCCATTGGTTATTCTACTATGGCTGCTGATATTGGTTAAACTGTTGTTGGTATGGGTTAAATGGGGGCTATTGCTGATAGGTTTGGTTATACTATGGATATTGGTTAGACCAATTATAATTCCAATTTTGTCCTTGAGGGCCATAATTTTGATGGTTTTGGTTTTTCCATTGACTGCTATTACTATAACCAAAATTATTCAAGGGGTCTTGAGGCATACCTTGTCTTTGAGCCCATGGTTGCCTTTGAGGAACTTAGAAAACCTCTCCATTATCCTCATCTATAGCTTTAAATTCAGTGGGCATGGAATTAGTGTCCACAAATGCAACTATTTTGCACTTACAATTCCTTTTATTTTCTCTGCAGTGAGAGCAGAATTCAGCCAGCATAGCTTCCGTGTCTTCCTTCTTCCTTCTTGCTTGCATGTTGTCCAGCTAACTAGCAACATCATTGATGATGTCCTATTTGAAATCAGATAGAAGATTGGAAAACACCATCTTAGATACTCCTAAACCATTGGGCTTATGAGGTAAATCTCTGAGTCATCTACCTTTCTTCCATGTATCCCTTGAATAGTTCAAAAATATATTCTTTATGTTAGCCCAGTTCTTCTGAGTGATGTCTCCGCACGCCATAAGGTCTAATGCCTCAATAATTCCATCATTTACATCTTTTAGGAAAATATTTTTTTGTGACTCCTAATTCAACTGATGTTATGTATTGCGCTACAAGTTAAACATAAACCTTGAGACATAGTCTTCCAAGGTCTCATCCTCCTTTTGTGACATTTTGAAAATTTCATCTCCCTTCAAATCATGACCCCTATAGTACTCCTTATATTTAGAAAGGAACATATTTCTCATTGCATCCCAATCCACTATAGCATTGGCACCTAACCCCATGAACCATCTTAAAGTAGCCTCCTTAAGAGTAGATGGTAAAAATTTCAGCTTATGGGCGTCAGTTGTGTAATCATAAGTCCTACAGAGAATGTCAAATTCAAAAAGGAAGGTTTCAGGGTCTTCAGTAATAAGGCCATAAAATTTGGGAAGTGCAGAGGCAGGTATGTTTTTGGTACAGGAGCGCCTTAAGCTCTAGTAGAGATCTTTAGCACATTTTGGCTTGTAGGTTGGTTTGGCCAACCACCACTTAATAAGGACCAAAATATAAAGTCCCATAGTTCATTTAGTGTGTGTGTTGAGTTAGGTGTGTTTAGGTCAGGGGATTTGGATATCCAATTAAGAATTAGTGTCCAAATCCTAAGAAGTCAACCAAGCGGTCAAACTTGGGTTGAGACCCCAAAATGGAGTGACATTTTGGATTTTGGTGTTTGAAGGTCTTATATGATTATTTTAAGTCAATTTGGGTCATTAGGCATAGTGGTTTGACAAAATGAAAAAAGTTGTAAAATTTGCTCATGACAACATTACCTAGAATTTAGGAAAGGGATTTAATTGTGCCCAAATCCCAACCTTAGGGTCTAAGAATGGAGGGATAGCATATTTAAGGTATTAGAAACCCTAATCTAAGGGTTGGTCATCATATTGTACGGAATGAGAATTGCAAAGGAAGAGTTTTAGCTATTTTTTTGTAACAGAGCTTTGATCCAGTTGTTTAATGGATTGAAAGTGTTGAATTAATGCATTGAGAACTTCTGTATTGACATGTAGAAAATTATTGTGGTATTAGTTTATTTTTTTGGAGTCACTGGTTTAGATTTTGTAAATTCTTTCTCTTTTACTGGTTCGCTATCTGGTTCTGACCTAGCCATGTAAATATGAAACCCTCTTGAATTCTCATAGTAAAAAAACTATGGCCTCTTGGAATCAAGTAGGGGACTCATTGTAAAATGTACATATTTCTTATGGAGTCATTTTATGCAGGGGAAGCATTTTTAACACCAAGCCCTAGGCGAGTGCCACTGCATTCTAGTTAGGAGCTTGGATGAGACAACAACAATAAAGCTTGATAGATGGATTGGATGAATATAATAAAAGGTGAGAATGTGTAGAGGAGAGGCTACTTGATAATTGGATGCAAGGAGATGATCAGGGAAGTTTAATAGATCACTTAGTTCAAGATAATAAGGTAGACTGGTGCACATGTTCCCTAAACCCTTAAAAATAGGGGTTTCTTGAAAATCCTATGTACGAATAGAGTGGGAGACTAAAACCTAAGAAATCCTTGAGCTTAGGTAGTCACTAGAAGGAATCCATAACTGGTTTAGAGGGTTGTTAAGGGATTTAGTGAATAATCTCAAGAAAACCAAAACTAGGAGGCCTAATTGAGCAAAAAGGATATAAGGCCTCCAAACAAGAAAACCAAGGACTCGATTGGAAAACTACTTGAGAGTCCATCCAATGGAGTTGGAAACTAGTTGAATGTGGTCTAGAAGAGGTCTGAGAGCACATCATATTAGCTAAGAGAGGTATGGGAAGTTTAGAGGTTCAATGGAGCCATTTATGCACAATGGGGTATAAAAGGGATTAGTGGTAGTTTTGAAGTTGGTGGGAAGTTCAAGGTGAGAAAGGGGATCATAGAAGAATCCTCTGGTTAGGGTAGAGGAGGATACCCTAAGAAGGCCCAAGGAGAGGTCTTTATTGGAGCAAGAGTGATCTTGAGAGTGAGCTCCCCACCAAATTGGTATCAAAGCCATTGAAAGGCTTGGGAGTTGGTTGGTGTATGTCAGAGAGGAGTGAATCTATAGGAGAAAGCACCATGGTAACCAATGAAAATTGGCAAATGATTTTTCAGAGAAGTAAGAAAAGAATAGGCTTCTTGAATAAGCTATGGAAGAAATGAAGTTGAAGTTGGCAGAGGTTGTAGAGATAACAAACAAGATGAGAGAATAGATGAGTGAAGATAAAGATAAAGGAAAGAAACAAGTAGAGGAGGAGATAGAAACATAGCCTAACCCTCTTCTACCTAAGGAACCATTACTCAAGGCCCTTAAGGAATTGAGTGGAAAGGATCTAGAACACATTCTAGTGTTCTCTAGTAAGATGGATGCAGAGATGGTTATGGGATGGATTGAAGGAATGGAGAACCACTTCGAATGTGATGGAATCACAGAAGAACATAAGGTAAAGATAGCCAAGTCAAGGCTAATAGGACAAGCACACACATGGTGGAAGTTTCTGCAAGAAGAAAGAGAGAAAGAAGGGAAGAAGCCCATATCAAATTAGAAATCTATGGTGGCTAAGGTGAAAGAAAACTACCTTCCAAAAGACTATGATATTCAGCTAAATAAGAGAAGGAAAAACCTTAGACAAAAGGACCTAGATGTGCCATCCTATACATAAGAGTTCCAAAAGCTTTGCCTTAGGTCTATGGTAAAGGAGATGAAGAGCATCAAGGTTTCTCGGTACCTTAATGGATTAAGGTGGAATATACAAGAAGAGCTCAACCTCTTTACTCTAACCTCCATTCATAGTTTTTTCAAAATATCCCTAAAAGTGGAAGAGAAACTTAGAAAGAAGCAAGAATCCAACTCAAGGGGTAGAGGAAGGGGTAGAGACTCCAAAGGAGGATATAGAGGTGGTTCTAGTGGAAGAGGCAATGAAAATAGAAGCAAAGGAGACTCTAGGGGTTCTGAACAAAACTATGAGTCTAATAACATAGGTGGATATAATAGAGGAAGAGGATTTCACAATGGTGGAAGAGGAAGATCAGGTGGTTTTGGAAGGAGCTCATACTTTTCTACAATGAAATGTTATTACTATGGCCAATTAGGTCACCCTTCTTATAAATGTCTAGATAAGCCAGCAACTTCACAAGGAGAGAAGAAGATTGCCTATGTACATGAAGAGGACATGACTAAACAATCAAATATTAGTCTAGATTTGGAGAAGGGAGAGAACCTAATGCTTAGGAGGATTCTCATCAAAGCACATACAAAGGATGAACACAAGTAGAGAAGGGATATTTTTAGAGTCAAGTGTAAGATACTTGAGAAAGTATGTAGGGTCATAATTGACTCTGGATCTACTGACAATGTAATCCCAGAGGAAGCAGTACAAAAACTAAAGTTGGACAAGATTCCTCATGTATGCCCTTACAAAGTGACTTGGTTGAATAAGGGGTAGAGTATCTTGGTGAATGAACAAGTGTGGGTTGAGTTCACTATTGGAAAGTATCAAGATAGGATAATTTTTAATGTGTTTCCAATGGATGCATGCCATCTATTTCTTGGCAGGCCATGGCAGTATAAGAGAGAAGCAGTTCACCATGGGAAGGAGAATAAGTACTCATTCAAGAAGAATGGAGTAAATTATAAGATAAAGTCATTAATAGAAGAAGAAATAGTGGAGAAGATAGACTCCAACACTCTTCTAATAAGTGGAAAAGAGTTCTTAAAGGACATGAAAGATGAAGGATAAATTTGTTATGCTATTCTTAAAGCCAAAGGAGGAGACACCTAAACAAGTACCCATGCTAGGATAAGTGAAAGAGTTACTAGATCAGTTTAAGGACATAATTTGTGAAGGGAATCCAGCTACATTACCACCAAATAGGGAGATAAGTCATCAAATTGAATTTGTGCCATGGGCATCATTGCCTAACAAGGCTACATACAAAATGACACCATAACAAAACAAAGAGATATCAAGGCAGGTTCAAGAGCTATTGGATCAAGGATTGATCAGGAAGAGCATAAGCCCATGTGCTATCCCGGTGGTGTTGGCTCCTAAAAAAGGAGGTAAGTGGAGAATGTGCACTGATTCTAAGGAAATTAATAGGATAACTATTCGATATAGATTTCCTATTCCTAGAATAGAAGATTTAATGGATTGTTTACGGGGTGCTAAGTACTTCTCAAAGATTGAATTGAAGAGTGGGTACTATAAGATTAGAGTGAAAGAGGGTGATGAGTGGAAGTCAGCCTTTAAGACTATAGAGGGGCTATATGAATGGTTAGTAATGCCCTTTGGGCTGACCAATGTACCTAGTACTTTTATGAGGGTCATGAATGAGGTCTTGAAAGATTACATAGGTGTGTTTATAGTTGTCTACCTATATGACATCCTCATTTTTAGTAAAACAAAGGAAGAGCATATGAAACACTTGGAATTAGTGTTAAAGAGGTTGTAGGAGGGGAAGCTCACCATAAACCTTGAAAAGAATGAGTTTATGAAACAAGAGTTAGTCTACCTAGGATTTGTAGTATCCCGAGGTGACTTGAAGATGGATAAGAGTAAGGTTGAAGCCATTTTTGAGTTGGCCTACTCCTAAGACATGGACTGAAGTTAGAAGCTTCCATGGGTTAGCCCAATTATATAGGAATTTTGTCAAGAGATTTAGTGAAATCTGTGTACCAGTCCTTGATACTATCAAAGGAGGACTTAAAAAAAAGTTTGTTTGGACTAAGGAGGCCAATGAAGGATTTGAGAAATTGAAGAGGGAAGTAGCCACCCAACCAATACTGGTTTTACCAAGTTTTGATAAGATTTTCATTATGGAGTGTGATGCTAGTAACATAGCAATGGGTGCAGTTCTAAGTCAGGAAAGAAGACCATTGTCCTTCTTTAGTGAGAGGTTTAATGAGGCAAAGTCTAGGTACTCCTCATAAGATCTTGAGCTTTATGCATTGGTGTAGGCTCTTAAGAAGTGGAGGCACTATTTTTTTCCCAAAGAATTTATGGTTTATAGTGATAACCAAGCCTTAAGCTACATTAACGTACAAGAGAAACTTAGTTTGAGGCATATCAAATGGATGGAGTTTTTGCAATCATACACCTTCACTATTAAGCACAAAAAGGAGGTGAATAACAAGGTAGCAGATGACCTTAGTAGGAGATTGCTCACCATCCAAGAGATTCAGTTTTAGAGTATAGGAATTGAAGGATTCAAAGACCTATATGAGGGGGATACTAATTTCTCAGAGATTCATAAGGTATGTACTGATTTTGAGAATCACCTCCATAGTGAGTTTGCAGACTATACCTTGCAGAATGACTTGTTGTTTAAAGGCAAACAATTATGTGTTCCAAGGGGTTCCATGAGGGAGAACCTCATCCAAGAGAAGCAAAATGTGAGTTTGAGTGGACACTTTGGGTTGAATAAGACCCTAGACTTTGTGGAAAGGTTCTATTGGTGGCCTAAAATGCAGAAAGATGTTAGAAGGTATGTGGAGTAGTGTGGAGTATATCAGAAGGCCAAGGGTACATAATAAAATGCAGGTCTTTACCAACCATTACCCATCCCAAATAGACCATGGGAGTGCATAAGTATGAACTTCATAGTGTGGTTACCTAGGAATCCAACTGGTTTAGACAATGTGTTTGTAGTTGTGGGAATATTTAGTAAAATGAGTCATTTCATTCCATGTAAGACAACTCATGATGCCAGCCACATTGCCCACCTTTTCTTCAAGGAGATAGTTAGGATACATGGCTTACCAATAAGTATTGTTGCAGACAGAGATGTGAAGTTTATGGGGCAATTTTGGAAGACCCTCTGGAGAAGACTAGGAAATAATTCATCTCATGGATCTGCATATCATCCTCAAATGGATGGTGAGACAAAAGTGATCAATAGGGTTCTTGGAAACTTGCTAAGATGTTTGACAAAAGAGTATGGGCAAGGATGGGAACAAGTTATCCCATAGGTAAAATTTGCCTATAATGATAGCACAAATAGGACTACTGGTAAGCGTCCATTTGAGATTGTATATGGGATACACCCAAGGGGTGTAATGGAGCTTAGAGACTTGAAAGGATATGAAGGAATAAGTGGACATGCATATGATTTTGCACAATCAATGAGAGAAGTCCATGAACAAGTGATAACGACTCTAATAGAGGCCAATCAGAAGTTGAAGGCTAAGAAAGATGAAGGGAGAAGAGACCTACAATTTTAGGTAAGAGACTTGGTGATGGTCTTTTTGAATAGGGCTAGATTACAAAAGGAAATACCAAGAAATTTACAAATGAAAAGGATTGAACCATATAAAGTGATAGCCAAGTATGGTGCCAATGCCTATAAGATAAATCTTCCAAAAAATATGTCTATTTCCCCCATTTTCAATGTAAAGGATTTGATTCCATAAAAAGGACCATAAATAGCCGAAGAAGAGTATAGTACAAAGGTATCTAGGGATGTGGAGGAACTCAGAGTACCTGTTCAAGTGAAGCCACAAGTGGAAAGAATTCTGGATTCCAGGGTGAAGAAGAAGACAAGAAAGAAAGAGTACATGGAACACTTGGTGAAATGGGAGAACCAATCTGAAGCAGAAGCTACATGGATAGAAGAGGAGGACTTCAAGAAACATGGAATTAGTATGGAGTTCATCACACCCAAAGTACCTTGATCTTCGTATTGCAAGGGGAGGATGGTGCAGGAGCACCTTAAGGTCTAGTAGAGATCTTTATCACATTTTGGCTTGTAGGTTGGTTTGGCCAACCACTAGTTAATAAGGACTAAAATATAAAGTACCATAGTTTATTTAGTGTGTGTGTTGATTTAGGTGTGTTTAGGTCATGGGATTTGGATATCCAATTAGGATCCAGTGTCCAAATCCTAAGAAGTCAACCAAGTGGTCAAACTTGGGTTGAGACCCCAAAATGGAGTGACATTTTGGATTTTGGTGTTTTTAGGTGTTTTAAGGTATTATATGATGATTTGAAGTCAATTTTGGTCATTAGGCATAGTGGTTTGAAAAAATGCAAAAAGTTGTAAAAGTTGTGTTAGTAATACCTGAGAGGGGGGGGGGGGGGGGAANGGGGGGTGAATCAGTGGCCTCAATAATTTATCTCTTTTAAAATTAAATCCACCACTTAATACACCTCAGATTATTAAGTCCCTACAAGATGTATGCCTTTGAAATACTTGAAACAAATGACTGTCTATCGGTTTACCTTGTCTGTCCTTCTCCTTAATAACCGATAAGCAGTAAAACTTATTTACCAATACTCAGTAAATATGCAGAGTATACCAGTCAATCCATAAATGCATATGTGAAATGTAAAAAAATAAAGTGATAAACATACACAAATAACACAAGGATTTTAACATGGAAACCCTGTTAAGGGAAAACCCACTGGGACCGGTACCCCAAATTTTCACTCTTCTAAAGTGAGCCCTGTTAGGAGCCAACCCTATTAAAGGTTACAAACACACTGTTAAGTGAGATCTTGTTAGAGGATTTTCATACATAGATTGTCACTAGGCATCTGACATCTACGCTACCATCCTTGAATCAATCTCATGACTGTCAATAGGCTTTATGCTAATCTTACTACCATCCTTGAATCAGCCTCCTTCTTAGACTGTCAATAGGATTTAGGTAAGATCGATGCTACTATCATGAGTCAACCTTCTGGTAATCTGTTAGGATATACCTCAATTACAAAAGACTGTTAAGTCTTGCTCTGTTAAGAGACTTAATGCTTCAATGGTTAAACTGAAACACAATGACCTATTTCTAATGCAACTTTGAATTGCAGATATTCAGATCTATTTACGTACAATACCTCTCTGATCAATGTGTCAATTCCATTCCTTTGTTCTTCATTATTTTTGCTCTGTGATGCTGTGCTTCACTGTGTGTCGGTGTCTGCAAAATTCTTTAGCTCTCCTTTAGCTTGATTGATCAGGACTACATGAAGTTTATCCTTCATCAGTTTCTCTTCAACATCTTTTATCAATTCACTCCCCCGTGTCTGCTTGTATATTTTGAAATGAATTATGATTGTCTCTTATATAGACATGATTTTCCATGTTTCTTGATTCTCAATTCTTGGCGTAAAAAACAATCCAGCCAATTTGATTTACGGCTTTAACTCCTGATTTATCTCATAGTTATCTTCTTGCCAGCTGTATAAATCATCTTTAAATCACTTACTTAACTTTGGTCAAATAAAACAAATAAAACAACTAGTTAAGTCTATCTTTAAGCTCTGCCAGCTAGATATTTTGTCATTTTCTAATCTCTCTATTCTGTCGGTCAATTCTGTAGTTCATCACCGGGGACAACTGCCAGTTCTATCGGTATAACTTTAGTTAGCTTAGGGATCTCCATCCGCCGGGCATCATTGGATCTTGCTCATTGGGAAACACTATTTTTAGCTTCGTCAGGAAACTTGTGATTCTGCTTCATTGGGAAACACTATCTTCTGCTTGTCGGGCATCACTGTGACTTTATCTCTGTCTTTACCAATGGTGTGCACTCTGCTGGTGTAGTCTGTCACTCGGTGAATACTTAACTTTTATGCATTGTTGAAAGCATAACCTCTGTTCCATTGATTCTCTGAAGTCTTTGGAATTATGTATATGAGCATACATATGATATCAAGTTGACATCAATGACAATACAAACCATTAACTGATTTAATGTCTTTCATCATCTTCAACTTATCATTGTCAAACATTCAATCAGTTACATGTCATCAATCTCTCCCTTTGGCGTTGATGGAAACATACTATATTATCACACTATACTATTTCTAAGACAATATGAAATACAATTGTTAAGATTCATCAAATTACCAAAAAATTTATTTTGATAACTGATAAAATGTCTGACCGCCGGTAAGCTCTGTATTAGCTTAGATTTGATTCTTGCAGCTTTCCTGTTTCTTCTTCTGATGTTTTGTGACCTCTGTTGGTGTCAATTTTTCTCTCTTCTTCTTTGATGTCTCTGTCTTATATTTGCAACTTTTATACAAATACTCTCCCTATGGATATGATCTCTCCCTATTTGGAGTAATCTAATAATGAATAGTTTCTGATGATAATATGGATACATTCTCTCCCTTTGACATTAATGCCAAACAAATATGTTCACAGATATCTGACATTCTTTCAAATAATTTCTTCTATTCATAATATATTCTTTGAATTTCCCTTATCCATCATCAATATAACAATCTTCTCTAGTGCTCGGTTATGATATATACCTTTCTTGTGTATAGATGTAGCTTTGAAGTTTAGCTTCTGCTTGCATCAATCATGAATGATATTCTGATAATATATGGCTGATGCAAATATCAGTCCTTTCACTGACTGATAGACATGGGCTTGACCCCTAGTCTTTTCCTCAGGTACTCAAATGTATCCTTGGGCAGTGGCTTGGTGAAGATATCATCCAATTTTTCTTTTGATTGCACATATTCAAGTATCACCTCTTTTTCTTGAACTTGTTCTCTTAAATAATGATACTTGATGGCAATGTGTTTAGTCTTTGCATGCATGACTGGATTTTTGGAAATATTTATTGCACTAGTGTTATCACAATAGATAACTACTAGTTCTATGATTTTCATATGCATACCTTCCAGCAACTATTTGATCCATGCAATATTTGAGCAGTTTGCAGTAGCAGCAACATATTCTGCTTTTGCAGTAGACTGAGAGATGCATCCTTGCTTCTTGCTAAACCATGTGACAAGTTTGTCACCCATAAAGAATGCTCCTCTAGTTGTGCTCTTCCGGTCATCAATATTTCTAGCCCAATCAACGTCGGTAAACACTTTTAGTTCAAATTTTCCTTCTCTTCTATACCATAAGCCAAATTCCTCAGTATTCTTCAGATATCTTAGAATT